>CATIWO010376186.1:0-12636 GCA_949673435.1 Macaranga tanarius | reverse complement strand
CCCAAAAAGCCCAAACACTAGCCCATTCTACGGCTCAAAAGCTCCTCAAACCTTCTTCAGCCTAACCCATTAAATCCTGGATGGACACGGTCCAAGAAGAATATGATGTTGAGGCCCACAAATAGGCCCAAATACAAACATGGGTTGAACAACTGACCCAATCTCCAGAGCTCTTCCAAGCTCTTTAATCAATGTCGCAGGCCTCTTAACCTTCGGCCCAAACAGGTTCAGCTCAATCAGCTTTGGCTCAAACTTCTTCTGGCTCCCAATCTTCAAAAAGAGCGAGAAAAGGTAAAGAAATTTCAAAAATTTCTAAGATGGAGATTTCTGTAAAAAAACCCATCTCAAATGATTTCCAAAACAGGTTCTTCTCAAATCATTTTAAAACAAACCCAGTTTTGAGAATAAAATCTGAGTATTTAAAAAATTAAATTTTCAAAACATTCTGACCATGGAGGACGGATTTTATGATAAAAAACCCTCCAAGGCAGTTTCTAAACTGTTTTTAAAAAATTAGTTTTATAAACCTTGGGATATTTCTAAACCTCAAAGTTTTTATCAAGCCGTTTTGGAAACTACTGGCTCTACCAAATTCAAACATTTTAAGAAATATGAGAAAAATTCACATCCTTCTTATTCAACCTATACAATTCAGAACATCCTTCACCCAACAGACTGAGGTTCTGAATTGTACAAAACCAAACCATTTCCATCAAGCCTTGATACCCGAGTTACCCACTGTCAGTTTTTTAACTACTGGGACTATCAACAGGCATGGTTCAATGCATTCTTTATCCAAAATGACAGTTCCAGCCATTCTTGGCTATTCTTTTTCGATAGAGAATTTCAAACCTCCAAACTTCCTTACTGGTTCATTCAATGGTGGACTTTCTTTAGGAACATTCCTGAAACCTTAATTCCAGAAGTCACACCATGTTTTGACCTCTTCAAATAGCACTACCAACCTTCTGCAAATGAAAAAAGATTCACTCCTTTTCTCATATTTTGCATAAAGTTTTTTATCCTCTGGGTATGTGTATGGTATTTTTCTTATAGTATGCAACAGGATGGTCAAACAGTCCTTACCAGAAGATACAAAGTTAAATGGTGGGATTCATTCCTATACAAAGAGAAGATCACTCTGCAAAAGGTCAACAACTGGCTAGTCAAGAACAACTTACTTCCATGCCCAAAGGAGACCACAATTTTCCTGGCAGAGAAGTCATTTGCAATACCAAAGCTAGCTGGCACCAAAACTGAAGAAGAATTCTACCAGACAATCCAACAGCTTCTGGACAACAAAACTTCCTCTTCTAAACAAGGATTCTCTCAGCCTGAAGATTTTTTGCCTGAAGATTCTTCAAGTTTAAGTTCTTCTAATCCTATCATTGACTTAAGAGATGACTACTTCGGAAACAGTGGATTCTAATACTGTATTTTATTTTTATATTTTATATTTGTAATTTGTATTTATATTTTGTATCATTTGTATTACTTTTGTATTTACCTAATGCTCCTATAAATGTAGAAGTAAAAAAAAAGTAAAAGGTCAAAAGCCTACAGACTCAAAATAATTTTGTCTGCCACTTTTCAGCTCACCCATGTGAAGAACGCTCCAGCTCTCCCATATGAAGCTCGGCCCCACTCAAACTCTCCCATATGAAGCTCGGCCACACTCCAGCTCTCCCATGTGAAGCTCGGCCCTACTCCATGTACAGCTCATCAGTCTGCTCCCATCAATTGCGGGCTCCAAAAGTCTCTCAAACAGAGAGCCAACAGGTCTTCTACCTGCTCAAGCTCCTTGGCTCGACTATAAGAAGACCCTCCTACCATCAGAGAAAGGGGTTACAATTTTTAGAGAGAAATAGATTAGAGAAAATTCAGCTCTGCTCTTTCTATTTGTAATCAAACTTTGTACTGAGTGATTGTAAGAAAACCTTCTTGTTTCCTTTTCACCTGTACCCAAACACTTGTAACCATCGACATAATTTGTATCCATATTTTGATAAATAAAATGTGGTATTAAAATTCTATTTTCAAACTTTGTTTAATTTATTTTATACAAATTTAAGTATGCTCTGTGCTTGCCTCTAGTGGGATATTGCACATCAAAAAACTGTTTTATACTATGCTCAATCTTTTTCTACTCCTTTATGTGCATGGTTATCTATCTGGGCTTCCTCTGATCCATACACCATTTTTATTTTGAACGGTACCTGTCTAGAGCATTCCTCTGGGTCGTTCCTACTTTAATTTTCTTGACAGGGTGCTTTGTGTACATGCATTTTGCATCTACTGCATTCATCCTATATATTGTCATTTTTCTTGCAGGGTGCTTTGTGATCATTCATCTACATCTGCATTAAAAATAACTCAAACTTTTAATTAAATTTAAACAGTAACTGTTTTTACTATACATTTCTGTGCACAAACTATTTTAATCTCAACAGTACTTGTTTTTACTGTTCAAACTTTCAAACGGTTTTACATACCTGCCCTTTTATTGTGGATACCCGCCTCGTGGCCTTAATGCTCTAGTTGGTTCAACGAAATAATAAGGTAGGCTGGATAAATCTTCATTCTTTCTGCATTTCTTTCTACCCTGTATTTGATCCTGTCTCCTCATGGTATATATATATATATATATATATAACTCTAATTCTATTAAATTATCAGTTTTGGTTTCGGTTATTCAGCTCGGTATAATTCAGAGTAGTTCGGAACGGATCTTAGTTCGAAGAATTTAAAATCTCCAGACCCATCCCAATAAAAATTTTTGAGACGGTTTGGTTTGAAGAAACTCAAATGGTTAACTGATATTTTTGGTTCTGGAGATTTTCGATTTGGATTTCGGGATGGTTTGGGTTTTCCAAGACCCATGCTCAATCGTAGATGCAGAAGTGTGATATATTTTTAAAATATTTTATAGCCAATACTATCATATTGTAGGAAATATTTATAGGTAATCACAAGATCACTTTCACAAAAAATAAAAATAAAAATAAAAATTAAGGTATTAAAAATTAAAAATTAAGAATTAAGAATTAAGAATTAAGAATCAATTTGAAATAAAATATGAAATTAGATTGCTACTAATGCAATAATCTAAGAACCAGTAACACAGTTAGAATTTCATTACACATTCTATATATTGCAAATCTCCCTTTTGTGGAAGCCTTTTTCCTCTCTATCTAGGGTTAGGGTTTCATAACTTTTTTAAATCAGTGACTTTTTTATTATTTTTTATTTCTTCAAGTGAAAGATTTATTTGATTTCTTCCTTTGATATTGTGTTTTTTTGTTGATAGATTATCGTAGCTATTATTGGTAATTTTTTTCGAGTATAACTCATGGTCTTATAAATATGTGTGATACCTTTAAAATAACTTATAAAGAGGTGAAAGCTGTGGATTTAGGTGATGTCAGGGATGTGGATCATGAAAATAAAAATATATTATCCTTAATAGGGAAAATTCTCTCCAAGAGGCCATTTCTGGTTAATGTTGTGAAGAATAATTTAATGACGGCTTGGCGTCTATCTCATGATTTTCATCTTATGGCCCTAGAGTTTAATTTATCCTACATTAAATTTTCAACTATTTAGAATAAAAATAAGGGCAAAGGTGCATTTCTGCCCATAATATTTATACTCGGGAGCATATATATTTTTTACATTTTTTTGAACCATTTAACCACAAAATTAATTTTTTTCTATGATTTTGGCCCCTCAGCTAATGGTATAAAGGAAAACAAATTAACACTTTTTCTACATACTGACGTGGATGTATGTTGGTCAAAATATATTAGTTGTTATATACAGCTGCATTTCTTCTTCACTTATTCTTTTTCATTTTGTTGTTCCTTCCCAAATTAAAAACCTTAAAAATCTTCATCTTATAATAGATCAATTTTTGCATCTTCGAATTAATTTTTCTTTACCAATTTCTCAATCAATTTTTTA
This sequence comes from Macaranga tanarius, assembly GCA_949673435.1. Taxonomy (NCBI): domain Eukaryota; kingdom Viridiplantae; phylum Streptophyta; class Magnoliopsida; order Malpighiales; family Euphorbiaceae; genus Macaranga; species Macaranga tanarius. The sequence continues at coordinate 8,676 of CATIWO010376186.1, read as the reverse complement.
GATTTATGAAAAGGTTTAATCCCTTTCAATTTTTTAGTTTCATGAAAAGGTTTAATCTTAAGCAATTTCTTTTCAATCACTTTTGCCCTTATTTCATAACCTATAGCGATTGATGCTTTCATTTTGATTGGGTTGTTGGACGGCAATGGCTCTATATAGGCAATTTATTATGGATGAGTGCTTTAAAGACTAAATTTTACTAAGAAGCATTAGTTATATGTAAGAATTCAAGAAGATTGAAAGAAGAAAATTTGTATCTTTGATTTAATTTTAATCTAGATGATGAAGCATTTTAAAAGAAGGAATTGAAAATCAAATATAAAAAATTGAATGGGTTTTTAAATTTATGTTGCTGATATTTTTGTCAATTCTGATTTATATTTCCTCATCACTTTCCAATAATGCATCTTCTACTCTCTCTGTTCTCATTTAGTTTTAGGTGAAGCGAGTCACAGGAGCCATGGCTATGGAGCTCTTCAAAATTCAACCTCACAAACTCAACTTCACATGTGAGTACTTAACTTAATAATGACTATTCAAAATATGAATAAAAATCTCTACTAATGTTATCATTAATTATGGAAATTTTTTTAGTTGAACTTAAGAAATAGAGTTCGTATTCAATTCAACTTATTAACAAGTCTCATGATTAGTATGTTGCTTTTAAAGTGTGTTGTTTATGTTTTGGAACTAATAAATAAGACTATTACTCTTAATTATGGAGGATATTATTGGGTGTTATAAAGAGCAGTAGTTACAATTCATAAAGGTCTTTGATAGATTGTTATTCTCATTTTTGGCTCTTGTATACAGTTATAAGCATTGCCTATTGCCAATTGCAGCTTTAATGAGTTTTTCCTCTAAACTTCTAGCTTGACCAATGAAAAGGAAAAGCATCAAGCATTTTGAGAACATATTCAAGCTATTCTTTATTGAGATACTCAAGAAGCTATAAAGCTTTATTAGATTTTGAACTATCAACACTCTATTTCCTAGATCCTATATTGGTACTTGGCACTACTATTATTGCTATTATGGTCGTAGTAAATGACTATAGACTGCCCCGCCATCACTAACATGGATATGCTACTGCTACACTTTTCTTCACTTATACCGAACTTATTGTTATCATCTTTTTTTTTTGAAAGGTTATAAACCCTCTCTTACCTCTTTCAATTTCAATCCACCAATCTCATCCCTCATAATCATATAAAAAAGGTTTCCTATCTCTCAAGATCACCTCCAAAACTCGAACTTCCTAATTCACTGCTCCCCAAACCCCCCGCAACTACAATGCAAAGAACTGAATTAGATGTAATTGGTCTTTTGCTCAGGGAGAGGATTGTGTTCTTAGGTAACAATATTGATGATTTTATTGCTAATACTACCATTAGTTAGTTGTTGCTCTTGGATGCTTAAAACCTTACTTATAATTTTTACCTTTTTATCAACTGTCTTGCTAGTTCTGTATATACTGGTGATAGTTTGTACGACCATCTCTCGTTGGACGAATGATAATTTATTTTTAAATGATATGCCATTATTTAAGGTGTCAAAATCATAGAAAAAAATTTAATTTTATGGTTAAATGGTCCAAAAAATGTAAAGGACATATGTGTTCATTAGTATAAACATTAGGGGTGAAAATGCATCTTTGCCCTAAAAATAAAGTGCTCTCTAGTGGACCTTGGCACTTTGACAAATCTCTAATTGATCTCATGAGATTTCCTGTAGGACTCAATTGGAAAAGTTGGAAATAAAGTATATTCCTTTTTAGGTCTGTATATTTAATGTGCCTATTACTCGGAGAGATAAGGTGTCATTTGAACTTGTGGCGTCAAAGATCGGTACTATTTTGGATTTTAATTTGAAAGATGATTGTTTGTATGGTCATTTTGCTTATATAAAGGTTAGTGTTATTTTTGCAATCTCTTTATTGCGAGGTGTTATTATATTGGATGAACTGACACTAAAGTTTGGGTGAATTTCAAATATAAAAAGCTCCCTAACTTTTGTTACTTCGATGGTATTCTAGACTATACAAAAACTGATAGTGATAAGCCAAATGTTTCTAATACGGATTTTGATTGTGAATATGGCCTTTCTTCACAAGTTTCTTTGATTTGTTCTAGATATCTAAATAAACCATTTGGTGGTTTTTCTAATGGTTCCAAACCTAGTAAGGTTTCCACAAATAATTTTTTATTAGTGAAGGTAGGTAGAAATCTATTTCCTAGTAGTCCTTGTAATTATAAAGATGCTAGTTCACAATGGGACGGGGTTTGAAGTCCAGATTTTGGTTATGATTAGATGTTAGTGCCTTCACAAAATCAAGTTCAGCTACTAGGTTGGAGTTATATGCATCAATAGGAGGTAAAAGTTATTGTAGATAGTAGGAATACTACTTATAATTTTATTATACATGAAATTACAGTTACTATACCTTCTTTAACTCATAATGGTGATTTATTTAAGAAACTTATGGCTGGTGGGAGCTCAAAAAAGTCTAGAATGCAACATAAAAATAAAGGTGTTTGTAAGTTCAATACGTTGGCTCGAGAGACTACTAATCAATAATTAGAGTAGTTAACACTGGTTCCTATTAATATCTCTTATTTATTTTTACCAGGTGAAAAGAAAAGTATGTAGGCTAAAGTGCTAGCATTACAGGATCAAGATCTATTGTTTGTTGATGCAATCTCTAAAAAATAAAAATTACAAGCTTCAATTGGAACTTCTACTGTGAGATCCCACATCGGATGGAAGTGGGTAGTTGGCATGCCTTATATGGGTGCAATGCCCCCTTCCTCCACGAAGTGCCTTTTGAGGACAAAACCGTGAGGGCCGTTGCCTGGGGCCGGTGTCAAAGCGGATAATACCTCGTGAGCCGAGTGATCTTGGGCTGTTACAAATGGTATCAGAGCCGAATCCTCGGGTTCGGTGTGCTAGCGGGGACGTTGGGCCCTAAGGGGGGTGGATTGTGAGATCCCACATCGGATGGAAGTGGGTAGTTGGCATGCCTTATATGGGTGCAATGCCCCCTTCCTCCACAAGGTGCCTTTTAAGGACAAAACCATGAGGGCCGTTGCCTGGGGCCGGTGCCAAAGCGGATAATACCTCGTGGGCCGAGTGATCTTGGGCTGTTACATCTACTCTAAGTTGCAAGGTGGTAACTAGTACACAGTCCCACCAGGCATTATAAAACTCTTCAGTTAGAACGTTCATGGTCTAGGCAACCTTTAGACATTCCCTACTTTTTATTTTTATGCCAAAATATAAAGACATAATGTTTTATTCCTAATGCATACTAGATTATCTCATTGTGAATGCTCTCGTTTTGATCAAACATTCACAAAATGTAATTATTTTATTATTGAAGCTTTTAAATGAGCTGGTGGTTTTATGTTGCTTTGTCTTTACATCATATTTGATTTGGTATAGATTCTTCTAATCTTTCTAATGCATGGATAGGTGTAGGAGTTTATGGTTGGCCTGAATGGTCTCAAAAATTTTGTACTTAGCAATTAGTAAATTAGTTATATTATGATCTTTTCACTCTATTTTTATGCTTCAGGGACTTTAATGAAATTTTGGTTCTCTCAGAAAAATAAGGGGGTTGGCCAAGATATATACACTGTTTGGACCAGTTTCGATGTATGATTGACATATATGGTTTGCAAGACATAGGATTCTTATGCTTTCCATTTGTATAAGATAACATAAGGGTTAGCTCTCAAAACATTAGAGCCAGATTAGATCAATTTGTGGGTTTTGTTGGATGGAAATAATTATTTCTAAAAGAAAAGCTTAGACACTTAGTAAGAATGTCATTTGACCATACCCTAATTATATTGACTAATATTCCTCATTTGGAAGGGCACTCTACATCTTTTAGACCTCTTCGAATTGAAGCAAAATGGGCTCAGGATAACACTAATGATGATGTGGTGAGATAAGTTTGGCATGAAGGGTTTAACAAATTTTCTTATAGTGCTGTTATGACCAAAATAGTTAACTGTTTAACAACTCTCAAGTCATGGAACCAAAATAAATTTTCAAAGTCGCAAGAATAAGTTAACAAAGCAGTTTAGCAATTAGAAAAAATAGAACCCTAACCTAGAAATTTAGAGAACCTAACTGAAAAATTGCAAGCTCAGAAAAAAGTTAATAAGTTACTAGATTTAGAGGAAACTCATTGGCGTCAGAGGTCCAAGGTAACATGGTTAGAGGAGGGTGATTGAAATATAAAATCATGTTACTATAAACTTCTATAAGAAGGCACATCAATTTGTTGACTCAGATTCGGGACCCTAATGGGGAATGATAAGTTGGTAGTGATCAAATTGAATCAATGGTTATTAACTATTTTGAAATTTTATTCATGAGCTTTAATCCTACATCTTTAGAGGCTGTGTTAGGTACAATTGAAACCAAGCTTAGTGATGAGATGATTGCCAACTCAATGCTCCTTTCTTTTTAGATGAGGTTCTTTATATTTTATAATATATGCATCTAGGCAAAGCACCTGGACTAGATGGTATATATGCTCTCTCTTTTTAGCATAACTGGTATATTGCTAAACTAGATGTAACAAAATTAGTCCTAGATATACTATTAAATGCTTTTATGCCCTCTCAATTGAATTATACCTTTATCACGTTAATCTCTAAAATTAAAAATCCAATTGTGATGAAGGATTTGAGACCTATAATTTTATGTAATATGATTTACAACGTTATTTCTAAGGTTCTAGTGAATCAATTAAAAAGATGCTATATACTATGATTCATCCATCCTAAAGTGACTTTATTCCAAGCCCCTGATCATAGATAACACCACTATTTCTTTTAAGGTTTTCCATTCCATGAAGTATCGATTTTTATCCAAAAGAGGGTTTATAGCTCTAAAGCTAGACATGAGTAAAGTTTATGATATAGTAGAATGGTGTGTTCTAGAAGGAGTTGTACAAACTATGGGTTTCCTCAAACACTTTATCAATTATGATGTGTGTTTAAATAGTCTCTTATTCTTTTTTAATAAATGAGTAGCCTTTTGGTCACTTTTGTCCTCATAATAGTATTTGGCAGGAGGATCCCATATTACAATATCTTTTTCTCCTATATGCTAAGGGTTTATGAGCCATTATTTTGAACAATATAAGAAGTGGCTCAATCCATCCTGTGAAGGTAACTTAAAACAATCCAACTATATCTTGCCTTTTCTTTTTGGATGATAGTATTCTCTCACTTGTTAATGAATGTGTTATATTAAAGAATATATTATTGGAATATGTGAGGCTTTTAAGGTAGCAAGTTAATTTTGAGAAGTTTGAAGTTTGAAGTTTTTAAAGATAAGAGGAAGGGAAATTAAAATTTGTTGGGTCAAAGAAGTTGGGCATATTCCTAAATAATTAGAGCATCCCACTCTTATTGGTAAATTAAAAAAAATCTATTTTCTCTATCTTAAAAGAGCACATATGGAAAAAATTGTAAGGCTGGAAGGAGAAGTTGTTATCAGCTGCTGGAAAGGAGGTTTTAATTAAGTTTATGGCTCAATCGATCCTAACATATGTTATGAGCTATTTTGCTTTACCTTATATATTTTTTATTGAACTTTAACAACTCATTAATAACTTTTGGTAGGGTGGTTCGAATGGCAAAAAGAGAATTTATTGGATGAGCTGGTCAAGACTATCAAAGTGGGATGGGTTTTCAAGATTTACATTCTTTTAATATGGCTCTATTGGTTAAACAAGGGTGGCGGCTCCTCAAGAATTCAAAATATCAAGATTCAAATTTTGGCCTCACTCTAAATCATATATGTATTTAGTGAATACTGGCTATTTTGTAGCTTTTTAAATTTTTAGTACTCATCACAACAAACTGTTATATCTTATACCCATGATTCCTTATAGAAAGCATTTGGCAATTTTCAATTCAAGTAAAAGTTTGAATTTTCTTATAGAGGTTGCTTCATGAATTTTTGCCATGTCAATTAGTAGTCTAAAATAAAATTTTGGAAGTTACAAATCTTCATCATTTATGTGGGGATACATAGATTATGCCCATCCATCTTTTAAATCTTACTATTGTTCTTGAAGTGTATGGCTATCTTCTTTTTAAGGGAGCTTGTACTAATCAATTTAAGAATATTGAGATTTTTTTTATATAAAATGCTTATTCTTAACACTTGATATAGAGCAATCTGTCTTGCTATTCAATTGTTGTGGAATGTTTAAATCCAACATAATAAAGTTATTCATGGTGAGAAGGTTTAACAAGCTCATGTTGTTAGTGCACAAGTTGAAATTCAATTGGAGTATTTTTAAAATAGGAAAGTTGGAGAGCACCTTGATATGCCACTTGCTGATGCATTAGTGAAGTAAAATGTAGATGTTAGTATAGACTTAAATTTTAATAGAATTAGAATTGGCTTCATTATTTAAGATGCATTTGGATAAGTGTTGGTATTTGGTGGAACGTGGAAAAATACCTACTTTTCTGTTGAACTAGTAAAGGCTCGAGCCCTTCTGTTTGGCTTACAAGTAGCTCAAGACACTAGCATCAGAAAATTAATAGTGGACTCAAATTGTTTCAACTTAATTATTGGGATTAATACACCTCAGGTTGGCTTTGGTTTTTCCTCTGTTCTGGTTGAAGATATTCTGTCCATATCTCAATCTTTTCAAACTATTAGTTTCATGTTTGTTTATAGAAAAGGGAATGTAATTGTTCATAGTTTGGTAAAATAGGCAATCCACTTTGAAGATGCCTATATTTTCATGGAGGATTTCCCATATTATGTATTAGATCGTGTACTTAACGAGTATTCTCTTTATGCTATAAGCTCTTAATAAAAACCTTTTCTTTTATTCTTAAAACAAGAATTTTATTACACATTCCAACTGTAACATCCGTGTCCCAGAACTGGATTACTGTTCATTAATAATAATTAAGAATATATTTAATTCAGTTAATTGATGATGATGATGATTGGAGTTAATTGTCAATTATTTGAATGAAATGATTAAGAGATTAATTATTTTGTGTTAAGTTGATATTGAATAGAGGGTTATCATGTGGTATTAAATTAAGTTGCTAAGAGTATATACATATTTATGATGTGAAGAATTATGAGAATGAATTATTATGTAAAGGATGAAGTTGAAAAGTAAGGTGAGGACTAAGGTGTAACTAAAGGAAGTAATTGGAGTTGAGAAGAAAGAAAGAGAAGAAGAAAGACCAAAGGAAGAAGAAGGGGAGTTATTGGTGATGAATAGTGGAAAGTATGGTGATGGTGAGGAAGAGAAGAAAAGAAGAAGAAGAAGAATGAGGAGATGAAAAAGGCAAAACAAAGGAGAGAAAAAAGAGAACTAGTGCTCTGAGCAAAGAAGGATCCGAATTCAGCAAGGAGAAACCGATTTCGGCTGGAGAAATCAGTGAGTGGTGGATTTAAACCTTAGTTTTTGTGTTTTTATTTTCTAAGCTTGATATTCTGAATTTTGGGTATTTTGATGTATAATTTCGTAGATCTAGGTTTGATCTTGGTGTTTTTGAGTTGCTTATGAGTGTGCCTTTAACTTATAATTATTGTATGAATATTTAGCATGATTAAATTGTATTTAATCTGAGTTTTTATTAAATTGATGCTACTGCTGTCGAACCTGAAGGTGCAGGGGTGACGCCTCTTCGAAGAGGCAATGTCTCTTCACCCTAGAGGCGACGTCACGCGGAAGGAGACGCGACATCTCTTTGACTCGAGTAGAGTCGACGCCACTCTAAGTGGTGATGCCTCTATAGCTTCAGACGACGTCTCTTAGCTGGATGGGCGGCGTCTCTTCACTGGATAGGTGATGCCCATATGCAGAGGAGGCGACTCTGTACTCTGTAACATACCTTACTTCGACTGTTTCTGGTTAAATTGAAGCATAACCATTAACTGATCAATTGAATCACATACCAGAACTTCTTAAATGTTAGGAAATGAGTTAAATTGTTTAGAATCAAAATTGTTGACTTAATTGTATTAATGTACTCATTGATAATTGAATACCGTCTATTAATAAGTCTCAGCCAAAGGGACTAAATCATGGTGAATAACTGATATTGAAATGTGACCAACTATATATATGAGAGTATATATGTATATGTATATGGGATGAGTTGGGAATGATGAGTTGGCCACTCAATTGATAACTGTCTTTGGGACAGCGCAGGGATCCAGAGGTGCCTTTGGGGCGGATCCTTGTGGTTTATATGTATGCATACGATGAAAATGTGAATTGGCTAGTATGAGCAATGGAAAGAAAGTGAAATGATATGTGAGAATGAGAGATGTTGTATATTGTTATCTTCCTTCGGGGAAAAGGGTTGAGAAGTATCTATTGCGAGGTAATGATCTGAGTATCAATTGAGATAATGGAAACAATAATATTGTTATATCGAGCTGATCAACTCTCAACTCTAATTGCGATTTATATGAAACCTTTATCAATCAGAGAATAGAATTATTTTTTATAACAATTTATTTTGTAATTTATTGATGATAATTGTGGGATAAAGTTTATTTAGTTTTTGAAATTCAACTATTATGAATTTTATGAAATTTCGTATTTATTTAAAGTGAGCATCTTTAGACTCAAATTTTGTGTAAAGTTTTATTAGATGTATTATTGAA
>CATIWO010376148.1:0-13478 GCA_949673435.1 Macaranga tanarius | reverse complement strand
AATGAGATTGAAATTAAAATTTTAAAAATTAATTATAATATGGTAAAAATGTTAGGAATAATGGCTGCAATTTGCCCTAAAATAACCAACCAATCTTTTTGGACTTTGGAAGAAGGATTTAGTGAGTAACAATTTTCATTTACTTGCGAACTAAAATTTGTATAGTTTATGTTTAAAGGGGAGGGGAGAGAGATGTGGATGAAGTAATGCTTCTGCATGAAGATACGCCCTCCCGCAAAGTTAGAGCGTGACATTAGGATGATGGACCAGCAAACGACATTTCATCCAAACTGGCCACCTATGAAAGTTTGTAAACTTCGAAAAAAATAACAAATTAATTGTACCACCACCTTCTTCTTCTTCAACCCTGTGTGTTCGTGGGTCCCATTACCCGCCGCCGGTGGTCACCACCGTGGGGAAGAGAAGGTGGTAGATGGATGATTCATTCCACTTCAACCGCCTCAAGAACACATCAAAATATATTATGAAATTTTGTTACTTATATGCAGTTGTAACAAAATATATGCAAATAAATAAATTTCATTTCGAATTATATACATCAAATTTGTTTATATTTGATTGTCTACATGAATTTTGGCTATCGATACATAGTTTTAATCATATGTCATACTCATTTATACTTAATGTAGTCTATATATAAATTTATTAAATGCATAATTTCTTTTATTGCATTGAAAAAAATATTAAAATTTCAATTCAAAATCGAAAAAAAAAACAGCTCAAAACTTTGACTAATAGCTCAATAAGAGCTTTGACTATCAATCCATGATTACTTTATACTTATTCGAGTGTAGCAATTTACACTGCAAAAGCTATAAACTTGTATTGCATGCATAAGAAAAAATAAAAAAGATTCTAACTCTTTTTTGGAGATGCTTCTTAAAGCTAAATTTCTTCTAAAGAAGCAATAATAACAAGGGAAAAAGAGTTGCCTTTGCTTCTTCTTTTGCTCTTATATATTCTTTCTATTTATATATGATTTTTCATTTGGTATCCTATGAGAAAATTTGACACCAAATCAAACTGAAACTCTATCACAATTGAAAAGGGTTTAATTTAATTTATGTTTATAAAGTGAAAAAGGACCCAATAGGTGTGGATGAGTTGGTAGGGGACTCTTCCAGTTTAACCAGAGGTTTCGAGTTCGAGTTCTGAGAATGCAGCTACTTTAAAAACTCTCGGGGAGAGTTTTGCCCGACTCGAGTGGGGATTAGTCTGAATGTGGTATGGACTTAAAAGTGTCTCTCAGTAGGGACCCATCCAGGACACCTTGTAGTTTAACTAAAAAAAGTGGAGAAAGAAAAGTAGGAGGAAAAAAATATTGTACTATCTTATTTTGTACCCCATTCATGGGTCCCTAAAATGCAAATTGATAACAATCGAATCTAGTTTCTTGTTTAATTGAACTAGAATTTAGACATTTATAAACTCCAATAATTCAACCGATTGAAAAAATTGACTCTTTTTTTGACGATTTAAATTTAATATTTGAAGGTGACACAAAAAATAAAAATTTATATATTAAACTAATATGTGAGGTACTTTTATTATTATTTGATAAACATAATTAGATGCTAATATTTTTTTAATATATAGACTAAATATTTTTACCGTATCAACTGAAAAAAACAATTTTATCTTCAAATCCAGTGAGAATATTGGCAACCTATGGTGCTGGGGACATATAGTAAGTGTAGGCATGAGTAGAAGTCCCAAATGGTTGTCACATCTCGGGTCTCCCCTATCTTTTTTTATGGCCATTTTTTTTTACATCCCCACCAAAACATTAAAACAAAATGTCCGTCAGAAATGTTGAATCTTATCAACTATTTCCATTCTATAAGAGTACATATAATATCACTATCAAGTGACCAAGCAATTGACACATTATATTGATCAATCAATACAGATTTGGAACTAGCAATGCCATGCCTTAATCTAACAGTATATAGAACAATCAATGTTTATATATTTTTTTTTCTTTGTTGGTCTTTCATAAATTGTTATGAAGGGAGTTATGAAAGAAATTGTAAAATTTAAGTTATTTTTATATAATTTAAATTATAAGACACATACTTAATGATCCCAATGACATATTTACAGTAACTATTTGTAAATTATAAAAATTATAATGTAAAATTTATATCGCTTACTTATGTTATATTTTCAAAAATAATGGAAGATAATGTAATCTCAGGGATTTTAGAAGCATCAAGAATTAATTTGGAACTACACATGAAGAAGAGAAGAGGCACAAATGTTCACTTTTTTAACCACACAATGATCTCTTATGCATTTTGCTTAGATTGCTTCAACATCATCATTGTAAGTTCTTAGGGAGAGCATGATATGGTTCCATGCTTGGTTGCACAAATTGGTAGCAAAAACATTTGATCAATACTGAACAAAGTGGTGGGCTCACTCACTACTCACACTCAGATTTTTCATGTCTTGAAATCTCATGCCTGACTAGTTAATTTTTGGTCCCTCCCTTTTTTAGCTTTTTGCTTTTCTAATTACATCAAGATCTCTTACTCATGTGTGTTAAATGGATCAATAAATCATGTTTACCCCATCACTTCTACTCTTTTTTGACCTTTTAATAATTATCAGTCTAGTTTATTGGATTTTCTTTAACTCATTAATAATTATTAGAGTTAGTGAGTTACACCCTTAATCTAGACCAATGCAATTAGTTTCTGGGTGGACAAGATCTTATCACCAGGAATACCTGATGCACTTGTTTTTGCTTTTTATGTCATGTTGTACATGATTAAACATTAATGAAAAAAATAAATCTAAATATTGTGCTGGACCATTTTACCACAAACCAACTCACACCCACATGCCAAATTGTACTTTTTTTTTCAATAACTCAACTTGATCCAAGCATAAAAATTTTCTTAAATTTACTTGGAAGTAGAATAAGGGCATGGATATCAAGTGATGATCTAGGCAAGCCAATACAACATCATCTAACAAATTCAAAATCTACTTATGGAGAACTTTTAAAAAACAATCTTATAACATAATAATTCCCTGCCTACAGTAATTAAAGAAATGATCATAGTAAGGTCTTATTTATCTTTCTGCATGCATAGTTAGAGTTTTCAAATTCGAATCTCTTTAAGAAATAATAAAATTAAGACGGTTTAATCCCAAAAAAAATAAATTTTTAGCATAATCATGAAAACCTTTGATGACAGTTGCGGATTCTATAACCCTGATTTTTATTAACCCAAATCTTAAAAAAAAAAAAAAAAAAAATTAATTTCTTAATAGGCAAGTAGCCATGTGAAAGAGTTAGGTAATATTGCTGCCCACCTTCAATGATACATTTGTTCCAGTTCAGAAATTGGCTAAAGAGTTAGAGCATACAAGTATTTAAATGTTTCACATAAGATCTCAACTAAGTGTATAGAATCTGTCCATACCATACATAAAAATTTAATATGAAAAGTCTACCTATACTATTCCTTTATTCAAGAATAGAACTTGTGGGCAGCATTGGGCTCCTTCTCCTTTTCAAGAATTGAATTCTGATCAAGAGAAAATAGTGACAATATTTGTAGGCCCCTATTGTCACTTCCTTAGCATTTATGATTACATTATTCCAATTAAACCTTTCACTTGACCTTCCTCCAAACAGCATACAGAGTGTTTTTAGGGTTCCTGTAAGAAGGTGGTTTTTGTTTCTTTTCCCTTGGTGCAGTGTGTACCTATAAAGCTATAACACACAACCCAAAAAAAAATTAAGAATAGTTGTCATTTTGTATTTTTGTGGTCTGGGATATTAAAGAAAATGAAGAAAATCTCTTTGTTTCTTCTGTGTTTGCAGCCAATATGGTCCATTACTGTATATAAAATTAAGAGAATGTTTTATCAGGTAAATAAGTTCATAACAAGAGTCCAACTTCAGCTCCAATTCATGGAGTTTGGACGACAATAATCTTCTTGCTAAGATACTTTTTAAGTTTCAGGATTTTATTCCAAATTAATACACATATAATTTTTTTAATTAATGGAGAAGTCAAACGAGAGTTCATGTACAGTCTATATCTCATAATATTTTTTTTTTAAAGAAGTGACTATTAAATGGTTAGTCGCATAAATTTTATATACACATATAACTGAGGAGCATTCTTGGATGGTGGGGTTTACATTGGTACAAGAACCAAGTGGGGTTAAATCACGTAGCTAAAAGAAATAATTCCCAAGGTTTAAAACAGTATAGTGGAGATTGATTTTTCCAAGAAAATTCTGACCGTGTCATCATCATCTATTGGGTGCATGGAAGAGCCTTTTTACTATTGAATGAAGCATCTCTGCTTTTAAAATTTTGCTTTTTGCAGAATTATCACCAGCTCTTCTTGTAACCTTTTGTTTATTAACTTTTTTTTTTTCTTTTACAGTTTCATTACTTTTTGCAGAATCTTACAAGACTGCAAATAAATAAAGTCATGCACATATGACATACCCTCCTTGGCCTATCCCTTCAAAAGCATTCAATTTTTTTGCATTTCTAGGATGATTGTGTGCTTCCTAAATGTTTTAGCTATATTCTGCTAACTTCCTATAAATGATAGCAGCTTGATATCACTTAACACAGCTTATTTAGAGCCAATAAACAAACCCAATTTTTTACTTCTTTTATATTGGGTACAAGTATGAAGTACCCTTTTCAGCATTTTAGCTGCATATGACCAAAAATTGCTTGTAGAATACTTTTAAGCATTGATGTTGTTCCACAATACTATTCCTTTTATTCTTTAAGTGCAAAGAATAAGTTTTGGTGTTTGATGAAAAGTTGAAAACTACTGTTGAAGTTGCCGTTGTGATAAAATTACCAATGCGGCAATGCCAGCCTCAGTAAGCTTTTTATCTTGGAATCCTTGGCAGTTGATGCTTTTGCCCAAATTGGGAACCTGTTATTGGAAGATGAATTCTTGGCATTTATCTAAGATAACCTTGAAGCTCGATACCCACTTGGTCTTGTAACTAAAATTTAAGCCTGCTGTTTGTGACCAAATGATCACTCTAACTCTTGCAGTGTTTCAATCATTAGCAATAGATAGGCCATTAGAAAAGAAAATGCCTACTATTGTGCTCCTACAAGTCCTTGTGTATGATCTGCATTCATATAACATCTGGATCAGTTACACTTCAAAACAAAAATGGGGTGCTAGTTTCTGTCACCACATGAAACTCGTGATTGAAATACGAGTTGGGCTCTTCTTTATCAACCAAATAAACATGGAAGGGCCTAACCTGCCACAGCAAATTCTGTGGAAGTTCACATTCTATTATTGAGTGCTTGGACTCAGAATGGTCATAGTTTGAATTTCCATTTAGATAAAGAGTCTGAACATTTGATCTGCCCACAGAATTTCAGAACCCGGACACCAGTCTGTTCAAGCGTTGGTCCCATGTCCTTTTTTGTTGTTTTTTTTTCGTTTATCTCCTTTTTTCCCCATTTTGAAAGTGCCTTTACCTGCAGTCAAAATGTGAATGTACAAACAAAGCCAATCTCACTTGGTACAATGTGTCTCTTTGTGATCAAATGCTTCATGCTCATCCCATGTTTAAATGATAACAAAGTGAGTTCGTGCATCGAAGTAAACAGTAATCTATAGAGTGATTACATATGGTTACCATTCATGAAGCAAAAGTGAACATTCATAGACCACGGGAACAGCTTGAACAAGCAAATGCCAGAATAGGAGGGTTAACAGAGCAAACTATTGAACAGGATGGAAAGATGATAAAACTGCATTGCTGCTTCGAGTCTATGTCCTCGTTGGATTTACAACAACAAAAACAAATTCAATAACTGTTCCTATAAAGGAAGAGACTATATTGTACTGCTATATAGCGTGTGATAAGATTCACAAAGAGAAAACAATAACATTACATTGCGATGGGAAGTGAAGTGATCCCACAAAGCTATTAAGGACGCATATTTTGATAAAATGAACTCATAACTTAGAGCTTGATTTAATCACACAGATGGGAAATATTTGTTTAGATTGAAAGGCAGGGAATAAAATTCTTCACTTCTTGTATCACCCTTGAATGACCTGAACTTATCCCACCAATGCTTACCCCTGTCTTTCCTGATTGAACCATCTTTTCGATGCAGTGTGTTGTCCAGGAAATATGCCAAACAGCCAGCAACAAATGCTTCTGATGAGAAAGGAACATTCACGATATCGTTGAACTGCAAATTAAAGAAAGCATAATAATTTATCAGCTTCTAGCATAAGTTTTCTACAAAAAGAGAAATCACACATAAAAAAATTTTCATGCTTTACCCATCTTTCTCCAGTGTGTACAGGACCATAGCCATTAATTGCAGTATACTCGTTGAAGTACTGTGGAATTGATAAGCCCAGGAAAATTGAGAAGCCTAAAATGAACTTCGTGCGGAAGCTGTTGAGGTTGCAGAATTGAAGAAAGCTAAGACCTCCAGCACCTGCAAACCCATGATTAAAAGAAAGATACTTAATAAGCCTGATCTAAATAAATTACTCATCCATGTCAGCTCCTAACTATATTGATCAGATATACGTACCTACGTAAGCAAAGAAAAGGCAATACAAAGCAGCTATAATAGGTGCTGGTATAGAAGCAAAGACAGCCCCAAATTTACCTGCATAATAATTCAAAAAAAAAAAAAAAAAAAGAAAATTTTGAACATGGATAACAATTCAAGGTTGAACGCTACTGCAAACTATTTATACTTAAAAGGAAAGAGGAACTACACATCAAACTCAAAGCTTTTAAAAAACTCTGATAAACCAACTTACCAAGAATGGAGAAGAAAATCATGAATCCAGCAGATATTTGGACAACCCTTCGGCTTCCAACTCGTGTTAAGGCCAAGAGACCAGCATTCTCTCTGAGATAAATTAACGTTCATATTTAACCTCTTATTTTAAATAGAAACTAATTTGTCAAACAATGGTAGGATTTTCTAGTGTCTTACACAGAAACTGAGGATCCATTCACAGTTCCAAACAACCCAGAAAGCAGAATTGCAACTCCCTGAAGCAGAAATAAAAACATCAATGTGTTATGACCTCAAATTCATCTAAATTTCAACAAACGTGCTAGTTTGTTATTGTGCAGAAAAAGAAGATGATGCCTTAGCATGATATTTGCCAATGTGGAATCATCCTTGCAAAAATTGCATATGTGATATATATAACTCCTAGAAGGGAAAATTATTGTACTACAGAATAGTGATGACTGTTTCACTATATTTTTAACATGAGAGGGCCATTATTTTAAACAAATCACCAGCACATATTAGCTCCATCAAAATTGTCATTTTCCTTATTTTAGCATATGGTTAGTTAGAATAGTAGATGTGAAAGCGGTTATAATTTTCCACTCTTGAGGTCCAATGGAAATGTTTGCCTAGGAAACTATGAAAATCAAAATTTTAGCACAAGTCAACTAAATACAATGCATATGTTGCTTGCATGTAGCATTACAAAATAAAGTAAAGACAAACAATTGCATGGATATGTAAAACCGCCTAGTAACAGAAGAGACTTAATTTCTCACTTTCAACTATTAAAAGGCCAATCCTCTCTAAATTACCTGCCAGCCAATTCCACGGCTAAGAACAGAAGGTGGCATAGGAGTTGCACTTGCATATCTTGACACCGCAATAAATGCACCAGTGGACTGCTCATTCATTGAACATATAATATTTAATTTCCAGAATAAATATTGATAAGCAAGTCTTGTCAAATAATCCACAAGAATTCAAGTTTGCAAATTTGAACTACATAACAGACTTGAAAAGACAGATAGAGAAAGCAGAATGAAATGAACACTATTATAAGAGAACAAAGTTTATATTGCAGAATTTTAATTCCAAATATGAACCTTTGACTTAGGCAGGCAACAGTTCCATGCCCAACTAATTATTAATTGTCCACACATCCACAAGTATGATAACCACATAATTCTGTCTCATGCCACTGATAGAAAATTTATAGTTTTGCATGTTACCATGGGATAGCTACAGAAAATGACTATGACAGTTGAAACAGAACAATAATAAAGGGAAAAATAATACCAATTCAACAATGACAGCAAAAGATGCGTACCACACTCTCATTATTAGTTTAAAGTATAGTAGTTTAAAAGTAGACAGGGAAATTTATATAGGAAAGGAATTAGCAAACCTCCACAAGAGCAACAAAGGAAGCCATCATCATGGCAAAGGCTTCACCAGCATCAAATGAAGGTGCTCCCCATTGAAATGGATAAGGAACTCTTATCCTGCAATCCCATAATAGTAGATGTCATCCCACAAAGTTAAACCTCGCTTTGAAGAGACATTATACTTAACTAAAGCCTTCTTCAGCTATAATAACAACCCTTAATGCAGAGGTACCAACTATAATCCACTTAATCTGTTTGATAGGGTGCAATTGAATGTAAATCACAAGAGCACTTCCAAAGGAAACTAGGAACAAACAAGGACTAAGCAGGATAAATATTGCATCAAACACTCTTCAATATTAGTCTGAGATAATTCTAGCAGATGATCCAACCAGAATCATCAAACATGGGCAATCTAGCTAGTTTTTCCAAATTGACCTGTTCACATCTGCACAATGTCCTAGCTCATCATTAACAAAATTCAATTGACCAGCAATTATGGTATCACCTTATTCTCTAAATTTAAATGGCGGAATCAAGTGGCAATCTCTAATGAGAATAGTTTTAGCTTTAGTACTTGAAAAACAATCTCGAATTTGTTAATAGAGCAAAAATTCTTGGTGCTTTATTTTGTTTCTGACTTTTTACTGGTTGCGTGAATTAATATGCACAAATAAGCATGTTGACAGCTCTCTTATAAGATTCAGAAAATGCAATGGCATATGTAACAATATTCACTCCTTTAAGAATGCAGCACAATGGACAAACTTACCATGGTGCAGCATCTATTAGTCCTGCACGATCAGTGCGGCAACTATTTTGTGTTTTCGGTGCTGCATCATTGTAGGCCCCACCCACAGTAAGAAGGTGAGCATAGATCCACACAATCACTACTGCGAATATTACAGCAAAACGATCAAAAATATGTTTTCCAGACTTTATCACATGAGGCATATACTGCAAAAAAAAAAAATATAATCAAGGCCTTATCTCAGACTAACTGCTACCATTGTTTAATCAGGCATAAAAACAGAAAAGGCTGGAATTCAAGAGACAATAGAACATAGTGTGATAAATACCTGTGAAACAAAAACTAAGATGATAAGCTCCGGCAGCCCAATCTCCACACATTTGGCAACCTAACGTCCAATTCAAAGATTAATACTCGACGTTGATAAGATTGATTTCCAGAACAAGCATGTCTACACTGATGTATCCCTGTCCATATATATGCAGAAAAAGGAGCCTTACCCCTGGAAAACCAAGCTCATACAGCCCAAAACCAACAAGAGATACCAAAGGAACAGCTGAAAGTGGACTCAAGAACCTGCAATTTATTAGAAAAAAGAAAGCAAGTTAACTTTTCAGTAGAATGCAATCAATCAAAAATTAAATGTGTGCAATAAGCTACAGCATCAGCATCTACTGGATTCAGAGCATTAGTTCAGGAAGAAGCTAACCTGGTAACATTACGCCAAAGGCCACTGAAGCCAAGAACAATCTGAAGAGTTGAAGCAACAATAAGGGATCCTTGAATTGCACGCATTATTCTCTTAAATCGCTGTACAGGCATCAAACATTATCACAAAGTTACCAACAAACTATGCGAAACATCCACAGAGACAAATGTGACGTTTGGTTGAAAATACATAAAAAAAATCATAGAATGCAAAAGAGTTAGATCATAAAACCTCCACAGGATCCTGATTAGCATCACTGAATCGACCAGCAAGGATAATGGAAATTGTAGTTGGGACAAATGTATAAGAGCCTCCAATAACAGCAGGCAATCGAGTGCCAAACAAACTTTGGAGCAATGTGTTCAAACCAGCAACAAAGAGTAGTGTCTGGATCACATCAGCCTTCTCCTTCTACAAAATCGATAAATGCCACTTAAAATCATGTCATTAAAGCTCAACTCAGAAAACAAAAATTACCGCACCAAGTGGAAGTCGAAATATCTAATCAACATGAATTCTACTTATGCTATTTGAGCTCTTGGAACTTACATTTCCACCTCCCATTTGGGGAACGAGAGCAGTGGGAATAAGAACAGTCGTCCCAAGCATCACAAGGTAGTGTTGGAAACCAAGCAAGATAGCCTCAGCTGCATCCCATGCACACAATTATCAAATGCAAGTTCTCTACAAAAGCTTAAAAAGAAGAAGTAGCAATCCAAGCAGACATTGGTAATGTATAAAAACAAGAAAGTATTAAAACAGTTTATCAGCTTCTGTCATAAATCATTACATATGCAATAGATAATAAGAAAAATGATTGCTAAAGGTCTATATGAGACGTGAGAAAGGACCAAAAAAAAATTAAATGTCCAAAAACAGGAAATCAGGAATATTTTCCATAAAGAAAAAAATCAAAATTAAAGAAGCATAAAATGGAAATTATCACCGACAGAAGATCAGATGCCATATTTACAACAAGCAACTCAAAATGGAAATCAATAAAAGAAAACACATAAAATTCCCTCAGAATTAGATATATTAATTAATTACAAAGTAGTTGCACTTTTTCTTTATTTTTTTAATTATATTTTCTTTTAAAATAAACAGAATCTTCAATAATCAGGAAGACAGTAGGGTTTATATTCTACAGAAGGGCATTTTGTCCTTTTGAAAAGCGGTATCTACTAATAAAGGGATGAAAAAAGATAAGCTTTAAAAGCAAACTGTGAACCCAAAAAAAAAAAAAGGAAGAAGATGCATATTCTAAAAGGAAAGCAATTAACAAATACTACTACAAACCTCACCTAAAACATACCCAACTAGATTCACACATAACTTACCTTAAAAATTCAACACAGAATTTAGAATCCAGTTAGTCTCAAACAAAATAACACACAACCCATTAAAAAATTGAATTAAAAAAAAAAACTCACGCCATGGAGGAGGACTTGTAATGCAATAAGAAATGTTAGGAAGCTGCTCCTTTGGTGGGTGTGGCTGTGGCTCCTCCGGCTTTCCTCCTCCTCCACCACCTCCAGCCATGAATCTCTCTTCCTCTTTCTAAAAAGAAAAAGCTCTCTCTACAAAACATCAAAGAAACAAAAAAAGGAGAAAGCTTTTAGTCAGTAATCAGTAAAATGTACTAAAAGCAGCACAAATACCCAAATCTAAGCAGAACCCAGATCCCAAATCTCAAAGAAAAATAGAAAAAACTCACTGAAGTGACAAGAAACCAGAGAAAACAAACAACCAACTCAATAATGGTTTTTCAAGGACCCCAAAAGAGTGAAGAGCTAAGTAGAGGGAAAGGGTGTGTGATAAAATAATAGTGTATAATAAATAATTGAAAGAAAAGGAAAATGATAAGAAGGAAAAAAGAAAGAGAAACCATAAAAGTTGGTACCTTTTTTTTTAACAAACAATAGCAATCTTGAAAAGCAAAACAAAGAAAATCAAGTGTGAGCGTATAAAGTTAAGAGCAAATTATTGTACCCCACACCAGAAAGAAAGATAATAAAAGATTCATCCCAAGTAAAAAATATTAAAAAGTTTGAAACTTTGTTCACTAAAAAGTAGCAAACCGAGCAAGAAAATGAAACCCAAAAACGTTTAATCTAGAAAACAGCAAGCTTTGGATAAGAAAGTAGAGCAACAGTATTAATCAGATGATAACAACAATATACCCAAATATTAAATGCTTCTTTGTTTTGTTTGTGAGTTGAAGCAAGACTCGCTTTATTAACTCACTCACTCGCTCACCCACCTACCAGTAATTACTAATCAATCAAAGTGCAAATGGCAAATGCACGTCTCTTTTTTTGTTTCAATTATATATGATATGATGCTGCTGCGAGCAAAGCTAGAAAAAATACAAGAAAGTAGACAGTGCGTGCGTGGTGATGGGAAACGATGTCGTTTGATCTTTATCGGAATCGTCTTTTTTCTCGAGAATGAAATGAAAATGATGATGCAGCTGGTTTTTTTGTTTTGCATGAAAAGACGGAATTGACCTTCCAAAAGTTGGCGCCTCCCATGTGGCCTTGTCTTTTTACTGCATAAATAGTCCAAAACTAAACATTGAGATTTTGAAATTAATGGGATTTTACTTGAAATAAAAGTTACTTATAGAAGACTCGACCATTTTAAATTTATTAAGATTGAATATTGTAAAAAATATAAATATTTTCTTCGAGTAAAATGTAAAATTTTGATTTTAAATATTATAGTTATAGTTATTCGTTAATGAGGGAGTATTTTAACAGTTATTGTTTTACGATGGTGTTATGAAGTCTAAAATTTAAATTCTGCTATTATTAATTTGAAATTAATTATTACCTGATTTAAAATAAGAAGACTGTCCCTTTTGATGATAAAAAATATAATAGTTATTTCAATTTGAACCAACAAATTATATAATCAATATAATACATTTTACTAGTTCAATAACTAAATTATTTTTTATATAATTTTGATATTATATTTGAGTAAAATACAAAAAAAATAATAGTTTTTGAAATAATTGATAAAAATATACATGAAGTGAGATTTTTACATTTTTCATTTTTAGACAAATTTTGTTAGATAATAATTTTAACATTCATAATCAATCTATTAATTTATTAGTATGAACCAAAAATTTACATCCACATTACATACCTTCATCATTTGTCATAAAATTGTTATTGTAAAGATTTTATGAACTAAAACAAATGCAATTTTTGAAATAATGAGATCATGAAAAAAAAAAAAAAAACAATAGGGCGAGGATGAAGGGTAGTTTGTGGAAAGAAGGTGAAGGAGGGTGATCAAATGTGAATTGGTGGGTAATGTATTGTAGGTAGGGGTGCCCCAAAAGAGAAGAGATGGAGGAGAAAGCCTAAACAAAAGGGTCAAAAAGGGACAGACAACCGACACATTCTCTATCTTTTATCCTAAAATCAGCGAACCCTGCCTATTGCAAGCCCGCTGTCCCTTCACCCCTCTCATATACATTGCATTTTTTACACTTACAACTAGGGCCGTGCATCGGGCGGGTCGGGTCGGATCTCGACCGGACAATTTTCAAGAATTCAAACCCGAACTGAAATTGAAAATTTTAGTCGGGTTTTCGGGTTACCCGAAAATTATAAAATAATAATAAATGAGATAAAATAAAACTAGTAAAGGGTTAGCCGGGTGGTAAAGGGACTTCAAACCTTCTTATGGGCGCGGGTTCGAATGCTAGTAACAACATTCAAGGCTATTTTTGAAAGAATTTGGTTTAATTTAATTAACAAAAATCAAATACAAAGCTAGGATTCAAACCGGTGACGTCCACAT
>CATIWO010376147.1:0-11406 GCA_949673435.1 Macaranga tanarius | reverse complement strand
TATATTCTAGGCATCAAGATCTATAGAGATAGATCTAAGAAGCTTATTGGCCTAAGTCAGAGTACATATATTGACAAGGTGCTGAATAGATTCAGTATGCAAGACTCTAAGAGAGGATTCTTACCAATGTCACATGGCATTAGTCTTAGCAATACTCAGTGTCCAATAACACAAGATGAGCGAGACCGTATGAGTAAGATTTTATATGCTTCTGCTATTAGATCTATTATGTATGCTATGTTATGTACTCGACCTGATGTCTCATATGCCTTAAGCATGACGAGAAGATACCAGTCAAACCTAAGTGAAAGTCACTGGACAGTATTCAAGAACATTCTTAAGTACTTGAGAAGAACTAAGGATGTATTCTTACTATATGGAGGAAAGGAAGATGAGCTAGTTATAAATGGTTACATAGATGCCAGCTTCCAAGCTGACAAGGATGACTTCCGATCGCAGTCGGGTTATGTGTTCTATTTGAATGGAGGTGCGATGAGCTAGAGAAGTTCAAAGCAAGACACCATTGCCGATTCTACAATAGAAGCTGAGTATATAGCCCCCTCAGAAGCAGCTAAGGATGCAGTTTGGATCAAGAAGTTTGTTACTGGATTGGGTGTTATTCCTAGCATTTCAAATCCAATTGACTTATACTATGATAATAATGGGGCCATAGCACAGGCTAAAAAACCTAGATCACATCAGCGATCCAAACACATACTTAGGCGTGTTACTGGATTGGGTGTCCCTCACTAATTATGAGGAGGATATCTATGGGCCCCTCGATAAATTAGACTGAATGTAAATACATGGCCATGCTTGAAATCAGTTGATAAGGAGCTATCAATTTTAGTCTAATTGAGATCGAGAAATAATTGAATTATTAAGGATGACATAAACCATGCCTTATATTCAATCTAAGATATCGTGTACAAAAGGACTGTAATATTATTGTTAAATAGGTTGCATCGGATTACTGACCTTCACATAACTTGGGTAGTCATAATGTCTTGTTAGAGGCCACTTATGATTTATGGGATACTAATGGGATTGGAGGCCTATTGCCAATGTTATGTGAACCTACAGGGTCACACACGTAGAACAGACCCAAAATAAATATTAGGCTTATCAGCCCAATAAGATAATTTTCTCTCTCATATATATTTATTTGATAATTTATTTATGATAATTGTTACCATAAATATATATATATATATATATATAGATCCTTTTGGATATATATATAAATATAAAATAAAGATAATGATAAAACCAAAAAGGAATTTTGGTACTTATGAAAGACTAAATCCTAGGAGATATATATGGATATATCATATAGGAGTTTAGTAGTAGAGAGTTCTCTGCACATCATTATTCACAAAATATATTCCTTTAGAGAAAGAAACATAGAGAGAAAATTGAGAGAAAAAGTTGCTAGCACACTAACATCGCTTTGGGGTGTTCTATTCGTGTAGATACTGATAGAGGACGTTGGTCTTTGGCTGCATCTGTATTCTGACAGAAGACAACAAAATGCTCGAGGTAGGGTGTCACTGGAATAAACCTCCTTTCTTCTTTCCTACAATATTGTCGTTGATCATGTCTTGGTAAGATTCTAGACTCGATTAAATTGATTTAATCTAAACTACTTAGATCTTGGTGGGGGTTCTTAGGATTAAAATTTTTGTTTTCCGCTGCGTGATTGTGACCCGAAACCCAACACTAAGAGCGTGGAGAAATATTATAAAGAGATGGAGATGGCTATGATTAAAACCAATGTTGAAGAGGATTGTGAGGCAACTATGGTATGATTTTTACATGGGCTTAATAAAGAAATCCATAACATTATGGAGTTATGTCACTATATTGACCTTGAGGAGATGGTACATACGACCATATTAGTAAAGAGGAAACTCAAAACTCAACGCACACTAACAAATGTGAACTCTAATTATGGCACTATATGGAGATCAAATTAGGGAAAAAAGGATGACAAAGTGCAAGCTAAGACAAAGCCTGAATTTAATAAACCTAAGGAAAGTTTAGACAAAGGTAAAGCCATGGCTAATCAAGAATGCACAAAGGACATCATGTGCTTTAGATGTTTGGGTCGAGGGCACATTGCTTCTCAATATCCTAATAAAAGAACTATTTTGATGAGTGATGTTACTTATGAGAGTAGAGATGAGGATGATGATTTGGATGACATGCCCGAGTTAAAGGATTCTAGTGATGATGAAGGGGGCAATATATCGACTCCAATGGAAGGAAAATCTTTAGTTGTAAGGCCATCTCTTAATATGCAACTTCAGGTTGAATATAAGAATGAGTAACGTGAGAATGTTTTTCATACAAAGTTCATGGTTAAAGATATAATTTGCAACATGATCATTGATAGTGGTAGTTATACAAATGTGGTTAGCATCAAGTTAATTAAAAAATTGGGTTTGGTGACTACTAAATACTCTGAATCATACAAACTACAATGGTTGAATCACACGGGAGAAGTCAAGGTGACTCATCAATGTAAGGTTCCTTTCACTATAGGAATCTACAATTATGAGGTGGAGTGTGATGTAGTGCTAATGTAAGTAGGTCATATTCTTTTAGGGTGACCTTAATAATTTGATAAGCGACTGAGTTATAATGGATACAAAAATAGATACTCATTTATGTGAGGAGAACAAAAGATGTCCTTAGTGCCATTATCTCCTAAACAAATATTGGAGGATCAATTAAAGATGGTGCACAAGAAAAAGGTTAGTAAAAGAGAGAAAATTATGAGTGAGGATCAGAGTTCAAAAGAAAAGAGTATGGTGTGTGGAGAAGAGAAAAATAGAGAGTTGGTGTAAGATAAAAGAGAGAATTTCTTTGCCACCACAAGTGAGATAAGGGTTGCATTCTTAAAAAAACAGTCTATGCTTTTATTTTTGTACAAAGAGACTTTAATAACTAACCTTAATTTAGATAACTTTTTACCTAGTATTGTTCGTGTTATATTATAGAAATTTATTGATGTTTTTCTCAAGAAAATACCTCAGGATTTATCACTAATTAGAGGGATTGAGCATTAATTGACTTCATTTCAGGATCTTAAATACCCAATAAGCCCGCTTATAGAAGTAATCCCGAGGAAATGAAAAAATTTTAAAGGCAAGTGGAGGAACTTTTGGACAAAGGCTACATTAGAGAGAGTATAAGTCTATGTGTCATTTCGGTTTTATTAGTACCTAAAATTATGGTTCTTAGCACATGTGCATGAATTGAAGAGCCGTCAATAATATCATTATAAAGTATAGACATCTTATACCTAGATTAAATGATATGTTAGATGAGTTACATGGGTCTTGTGTATTTTCTAAAATTGATTTGAAAAGTGGTTATCATAAAATACGTATGCATGAAGTTGATGAATGAAAACAACTTTTAAAAACTAAACATAGGTTATATGAATGGTTAGTTATGCCTTTCAGCTTAACTAATGCACTTAGCACTTTCATAAGATTAATGAACTATATTTTGCATGCATATATAGGGAAGTTTATCGTAGTATACTTTGATGATATGTGCATAATAGGAGTTTAGAAATTCATGTTAACCATTTGAGTCTTGTTTTTACTAGTTTTAGAAAAGAATATTTATTTGCTAACCTTAAATTTTTTTTTGTTCTAGTTCTATTATATTTTTAGGTTTTTGTTATGTCTGCTAAAGATATCGAGGTTGATGAAGAAAAGGTTAAGGCGATCAAGGAGTGTCCTACTCTTAAGTTTATCCTTAAAGTGCAAACATTTCATGATTAGATAGTTTTTATCAATATTTTGTGAAGGACTTTAGCACTATTAAAGAACTTTTCACTAAGGTAGTAAAGAAAAGTGTAGGTTTCAAATGGTGAGGCCATTAGAGACAAGGAGTTTTATATATTGTTGAGGACGTTAGAGACATGGCAACATTACTTATTGCCCAAATTGTTTGTTATCCATACTGATTATGAGTCCTTGAAGCACTTAAAAGTATAAGTAAAGTTTAACTAAAGGCATGATCAGTGGATGGAGTTTATTAAGATGTTTTCTTATATTATCAAGTACAAATATAGTAAGGAAAACATTATAGCTAATGCACTTTTGAGAACGTGCGCATTACTTAACTCTATGAATGCTATATTGCTAGGATTTGATCATATTAAGGATTTATATGCTAGTGATTCTGATTTTTGTAATGTGTATGAAGCATGTGAAAAGGTAGTCTTTGGTAAGTTTTATAGGTATGGGGAATATTTGTTTAGAGAGAATAAACTTTGTATTCCTCAAGGTAGTATGTGTGAGCTTTTAGTAAGGGAAGCTCATGGTGGTGGTTTGATGGGGCATTTTGGAGTTACAAAAAATTTTGATGTGCTTAGTTAATGTTTATTTTGGCCACATTTAAAAAGAGAAGTTGAATGTATTTGTGCTAGATGTGTTAAGTGTAAGCAAGCCAAGTCTAAAATTATACTTTATAGATTACATATGCCTTTAGATATGCCTAATAAACCTTGGATACACATTTCTATAGATTTTATGTTAGGTTTACCAATGTCCAAAATGGGCTGAGATTGTGTATTTGTTGTTATTGAATAGGTTTAGCAAGATGACACTTTCATTCCCTACGATAAAACCGATGATGTAAACAACATTATAAATTTGTTCTTTAAGGAGATTGTTCATTTGTATAGTATTCCAAAAAGCATCATGAGTAATAGAGATACCAAGTTCTTGAGTCACTTTTAGAGTACATTATAAAGCAAGTTCGGGACTAAGTTGTTATTCTCAACAACGTGTCATCCTTAAATGGATGGATAAACAGAGGTGGTAAATAGACTTTTTGGGTACATTGTTGTGGACAATTATTGGTAAGAACTTGAAGAATTGGGAAAAAGGTCCACCATTTGTTAAGTTTGCATATAATAGGAGCATACACACTACTATGGGGTTATTCACCTTTTGAAGTCATATGTGGATTTAATCCTCTTACACTTTTGATTTATTACTTTTGCCTTTAAAAGAGAAAATTAATTTGGATGGTGCAAAGAAGGCAGAGTTCGTGTGAAATCCATATAAGAAGGTTAAACAAAGAATTGAGAGGAAAAATCAGCAATATGCAAATCAAGCTAATAAGGGGCACAATCAAGTTGTATTTGAACCAGAAGATTGGGTTTGGGTACACATGCACAAGGATAGGTTTTCTTCTTAAAGAAAGTATAAGTTACAACCACATGGTGATGGTCCATTTTAAGTAGTGGAGCATATTAATGACAATGCTTACAAACTTAATTTATAAAGTGAAAGTAATGTAAGTGCTACTTTTAAAGTTATTAATTTAGTTCCTTTTGATTTTAATGTACGTTTTGATTCAAGGATAAATCTTCTTGAAGAAGGAGGGAATGATGAGAATTAAAGTCAATAAAGAGTTTTAAATGATCTTTTATAAGAAATTGGATGTCTAATGTTAAGAAATCGAGTCAAATATGCTAATATGGAGCTTAATAAATTGATTTGCAACCTTCTAGCTAAGGAAAGTATGCATTTTAAAGATTTCAAGTCAGAAGAATCATTACTAAGTCTTGTTAATATGTTATTAGTAAGTTTTCAAGGTTTTGAAGGAGTTTTAGGGTCAACACGCCTATGTCTCAACTTACATGACTATATTGAAGGTGCTTAAAATGTCTAGAAGGAAACACATCTTAAGACACATCTGTGTTCGTGCCTGTGTCTACAATACACCTTACAATACGCCCATATCTTCGATTATATTTAGCACTGCTTATTTTTAGGGTTTGAACACGATCACTAACTCGGCCATATCACGAGTGCAGAGTCAAATATGAATTAATTAGGATTTAATTATTTTGATTCCTATTTTATTTTTTGAGGTTAAGTTTAACAGTCTTACGTTTAGTAGGACTTTCATAGCTTTTGTTTATCTATAAATAAACATCATTCTTAATGTAAAAACACATTAGCTTTTGAGATTAATAAAATTATTAGGAATTTATTTTCTTTGGTTCTTGTATGAACTAGATTAACCTTATCAAATTAATTACTTATGGTGGCTATCCTTATTTCTTATCACCTTCTTCTTCTTCTTTTTTTTAAATTTTAGGGTGTCATAGAAAACACTCTAAGTTGTTTTTTTTTATCAATTTATAACAAAAGGGTCTTAGATTTGATTTACCTAATGTTTAGGTTGGTTGATTTAAAATACTCTAAGTACTTTATTCTTTCTTTTTCTTTATCATGTATTGTTAATTATTTGTTCTATGAATTTTGGTACTTTTTTGAATATGTGTGGGTTGATTTGATATTGCTAAGGTTATCCTATCAAGATCTCATCAATGGGTGTGTTTCAAGACATGTTGAAAACTGGCATTCAGTCCTAAGATGAACATAAAAGGGAACATGGTTGTGTAGCACATAGGATTGGTTTTCTATTATATATTTGGTGGCTAAGGCAAGAAAATCCTTCCTTAAAATAATTTGACTCTTATTTAGGAATTAAACTCTTATTTGGGAATTAAATTGTTGTCTCCTATGTTGAAAGGAAACCTATGTTAGAAGGGAATCCTTAACCAATAAAGATATTTTATTCTTCTATAAATAGGGCTCTAATTGTATGTATTGAGTGGGTGTCAAATAAATACCAAAAGTGCTTTGCGTTCTGCATGTGCCAAGTAGTAAGCTTATTTAAGTGTAATTAGGACTAAGGGTTGAGTATTTATCTCTATACTATTTTCTTGTATCATTACTTTTGATTAATGAATTTGTTCCTCATTTGCTCATAGGTGTAGACTTACACTGAACCACGTTAATTTGCATGTTTCTTATATTTTTCACTATTTTTGTCGTATTTGTTTATTATATCAAATAATTTTTTAATCCTCACGTGCTTTACCAAGTTTAAACTTTCTAATACTAAGAGTGCCAACCATCTCAATATTTGTAAGATCATGCTTAAGCTCCTAATCAATTACTTCTTTCTCTTTGAAAATCCAAAGGTTATTTATTTCTTGAACAATTTGGAATTTTTAAGGAATGTTTCATCAAGGAATGAGGGTGGTATGGCATCTAATTTCTCAAGGTTAATTTAGAAGTGTGACTATTTTGGTCACTATCCTACCAATGTAAATGCCTATATGCAAGATATCACTCACTAGCCAAAGTTTCCATTGAAGAAACCTCCTAAATTCCACTTGCACTTTATGAACCATTGCATGTAAAATGTAGTGATCATTAAGAGAGATGGCCTCATTACTTAGGGCCTTTGTTTTAATAGAATATATGAGAACCATAAGGCTTTAGATTTGAGGGCAGAGACTTTAGTGTGCTCGACATTAGGCTTTGCATTTTCCACCAAAAAAGAATGGCATAGCCATTGTGTGTTGGTTTGTATAGCCCTATCCTAAGAGAAATTAAAGAGATTACCAAACTCATTGGGGGTTACGAATCTACTGACTGTTGGGTTTCGGGTCACAAACACGCAGCAAAAAATAAAAATTTTGACCCTAAAAACCCATACTAAGATCCAAGTAGTTCAATTAAATCAATTAAAGCTGAGTCTAGAATCTTACCAAGACGAGTTCATCGGTAAGATTGTAAGAAGGAAGAGAAGAGGTTCACTCTGGTGACACCCTACCTCGAGCCTTTCGCTGTCTTCTGTCGGAATAGAGATGCAACTAAAGAGCAACGTCCTCTACTGGTATCCACATGAACAGAACACCCTAAAATAATACTGGTGTGCTAGCACCTTTCTCTCAATTTTCTCTCTATGTTTCTTTCCAAAAGAATGTGTTTTATGAATAATGATGTGCAGAGATTCACTACCCTTTCTATGATATATATATATATATATGTCTACATCAATTAGGGTTTCAATAGTATTTCACAATTACCAAAACTCCTTTTGGTTATATCATTATCCATTTTAAATATAAAAATAAATATTTATATCCATATATATATATATATATATATATATATATATATATATATTTAAATTTAATTGTGATAACAATTATCATAAATAAATTATCACTAAATACACATGAGAGAGATAAGTATCTTATTGGGCTGATAAGCCCAATATCCATTTTGGGTCTGTTCTATGTGTGTGACGCTGTAGGTTCGCACAACGGTGGAAATGGGCCTCCAATCTCATTGGTAGCCCATAAGTCATAAGTGGCCTCTAGCAAGACATTATGACTACCCAAGTCGTGTGAAGGTCAGTATTCCAACACAACCTACTTAACAATAATATTATAGTCCTTTTGTACACGATATCTTAGATTGAACATAACGTATGGTTTATATCATCCTTAACAGTTCAATCATATTATTTCTCGATCTCAATTACACTGAAATTGATAACTCTTTATCAACTAATTTCAAGCGTGGCCATGCATTTACATTCAGTTTAATTTATCGAGGGGCCCATAGATATCCTTCTCATGATTAGTGAGGGACAAATTCCTTCTTGATCACTCATACTCCTCACATAATTCATTTTATATCCAATTACAATCTATTACATCATCCTGTTAAAGATAACATTAGAATGTGTTAAAATATAAAACTCATAATGCAGGACTCTATGATGATCTCAGGTTAGAGGACTACAATAACATCATTACAATGAGAATAACTTATGACAATAATCCATGTAGTATTCTTATAGTGGGTCAATCCAGTACATCCTATGTACCTATGACTTGACTTTGTATCTCGTATATATGATCAGTAAAATATGATCATCAGTCAACCTCATACTAGTCTTCATTCATTATTCTCCCACAATAATGATCAACTAGGGATGATTTAGAATATAACTCATTTTTTATCAAAGAGTTTTACTATTAAGTCACATACTTAATGATCTCAGACAGAATTAAATATTTATGGAATTTAACAAAGTCGATATGATAAAATACCTCTTTATTATAATGATGCAAAATAGACCAAGTCACAATATGGCCATAATACTATTGGCCTAGGGCACATCACTAACACTGATCCTATCCAATTTAAACTTCATGCTGTATAAAGGGTTATTTTGTTTTAACTTTTGAGTACCTAAGGTTAAAATTGGCAAGGAATTCAACCACAAGAGAAGGATAGGTTAGAAGGGCTTTAAAGGCTAAATCAAATAAAGAAATTTGTTCAAGAAGAGTTTTTACCTCTTCAAAGCAACTAAATCCTTTAAAAGTGCTATTGGACATGTAGCGAGAGGGAACAATTAGGCTTAAATTGAAGTGAGCAGTTCAATTCTTAATCTCACTTACGGTGTTAAAAATATAGCAAGTGTCCTTCTAACTTGGTCCTTTATTGCTTTCTTAGTGAATGATGTAGATGTAACACTCTTCTTCTTTGGGGCCATAATAATGATTGAAGAGATGTATAGAATGTAAAAAAATTAAAGGTATGTGCAGGATGAATGAAAAAGTAAGAGCTTTTCTATAAAAAATTGAAGAATGAATGAGAGAAAAGACTTGAAGAATAAAGTGCAAGAGTTTGGATAGGTTTGATCTTTTGTGATAAAAAAAAACACTTTAAATGGGGTATATATAGGCAAATAGCAAGTCCTAACGACCCTAGGATTGTGTAGAAGAAGTTTAAAATCTCAAAACATAGTTTTCCATATATTAAGTTCAAGTTTGAGTAGGAAAAGTAAAGTGACTATTTTTCTTAATTCTACAGGATTCGTAATCAAGATCGTGAGCATGAAGTCATAATCATAAGTATAACTTATGATTGCTTCCTTACGATCGTGATGCCTAATCATGAGCAAACCTACCTACCACATGAACATGTGTCACGATCCTACTAAAAATATACAATTGTCATTATCAAATTACTTTTTGGTTTATGAGCTTTTAAAAGGTTTTAATTGAGTCCCTTCGAAAGACTAACTTGATAGAATTTAAAACTTTAAAAATAAAGTAATTTTAGCATAAAACTCATGTTTTAAATCATTTTGATAATGCAAATGCTCTTAGATATCTTGTACACTTTAATATTCGCAAATTCATTGACAAACCAAATAAATTCATTATATTAATTTATCAATGATTAACAAAAAGTGTGAATCATGGAATTAATATATATATAGATGCTAATGCTTAAACGATCAATAATCAAATTCAACCATTATAAGACACGTTAGCAATCATTTCATGTTAGAACCATCAAGCATATTAAGCTCCATTTTAATGAAGTTTATTTGATTTTCATTCAAATGCTTGGTCAAAATATCCACCAATTGATACTAGTATCACTTAATTCAAGCATAACATTACCATATTAAATATGATAATATAATATCAATGATGTCTAATGTCAATTTGCTTAGTTCTTGAATGTTGAATGAGGTTCTTGCTAAGCACTTTATTGTCACATTTAATGGGAATGTGATTAAATTTAATGCCATAGTCCTTTAATTGTTGTTTTTGCCATAAAACTTGTGAACAATAATAACTAGCTGACATATATTCTGCTTCAGCGGTGGATACGATAACCAAAACTTATTTCTTACTAAACTAAGAAACTACACATTATTTTAAAAATTGACAAGTTTTGAAAGTGCTCTTCTATTTAGTTAACTACTGGCAAAGTCTACATCTGAATAGCTAATAAGGTCAAAGGATAAATTCATAAGATACCAAAGTCTTAAATGCATAATGCCATTGAGATACTTAAAGATTCTCTTAATAACATTCAAATAAGACTCTTTAGAACGCGATTGAAAGCATGCATACAAACAAGTAGCAAATATGATATTTGGTCTACTAGCGGTTAGGTAAAGAAGGGATCTAATCATACTTCTATATAACTTTTCCTCAACTAGCTTTCCACTCTTATCCATAGATAGTTTGGTGGTGGTACTCATTAGAGTCTTACTTGCTTAACTCCCTCCATACCAAACTTCTTGATGATTTTTCTAGTGTACTTTACTTAGTTGATGAAGATCTCATCCTTATGTTTCTTAATTTGGAGTTAAAGAAAAAATAAGAGCTCACCCATCATGCTCATTTCAAATTCACCTCGCATCAACCTAAGAAATTACTCACATAAGCAATGGTTAATGGCACCGAATATTATATTATCAATATATATTTGCACAATCAATATGTCATTGTTGGATCTTTTTGTAAATAAGGTTATGTTAATATTTTCTTTTGAGAAACCTTTCTCCAAAGAAAGTTTCTCAACCTCTCTGAAGGTGGCCCTAGAGGGGGGGTGATGAAGGAAAGTATGTGTGGAGAACAATGAAAGTGCGGAATTTAAAAATTTTTCATTGCATGCAACATTTGCATTAACACAATACATTTCCATGCCCATAGATCATATCACATGCACTCTTACATAGTTTAACATGCATAATGAA
>CATIWO010376105.1:0-23115 GCA_949673435.1 Macaranga tanarius | reverse complement strand
GGGTTTCTCTACACTTAGAGAAGGCCCACTCCATACCAAACTATATAACTTATGGGCTTATTTAAAATCTTTAAATAAAGCCCCATCCTAAGTCCATTTCAAGTCCATCTTTATCAATATACATGGTCCATCTTATGGCCCGTATATAAATGCATTTGGAGGTAAATATTAATTTGGACTTAATTTAATATGTGATATTAAGTTCAAGGACTAGATTAATATTTTCTTTCTAATGTATTTCTATATGGGCCATGAGATGGACCTAGTATATTGATAATGATGGACTTGACATGGACTTTTGCATGGGCTTTATTTAAAGAGTTTAAATTAGCCCATAAGTTAACTATTGGTATGGAGTGGGCCTTCTCTAAGTGTAGAGAAGCCCATATGCCCATATCCATTAAGTGTTAATGATATTAAGGCTAAGGTTATCCATATAACTAAACACCACCCCCTCACTTATAAAGCCAAGCCATGCATATAGATAGAGTATGAGATACTTAATCTATCAAATGCATATAGCTTGAGTGTGAGACACTCAAGCTATAGCAATGCATGTAGCTTGAGTATAAGATACTTAAACTATGGCTATACATATGGCTTGAGTATGATACTCAAGCTATTATCATATTGGTTATGTTGATAGTTAGTGGAGTGTGTAAAGACAACAAACTAACAACTCCATTTGCACATTTGAGAGCATTTGATATTCTAACAAAAGAGAGAAAAGGATTTAGAGTATATTTTCCTTCTTCTTCTTCAAGTGTAGAGAATTCAAACATACACAAGTGTTGTATGCTTTCTACTAAAAAGCCATTGGTGTATAAGAGTTGTACAACTACAAGTCCATCATCCATTGGAGGTTGCTTGCTTATTTTATACATCCAAGCTTGGAGGGTTCTTACAAGCATATTGCATTGAAGAGGAGAGGCTTATAAATAGAGCTTCACCATCCTTGGAGGTCTTCATTGTGCAATCCGTGTGTATCAAGCTAGAGGCTTCACATTTAAGGAGCTTGGAG
The DNA here is from genome assembly GCA_949673435.1 of Macaranga tanarius. NCBI lineage: Eukaryota > Viridiplantae > Streptophyta > Magnoliopsida > Malpighiales > Euphorbiaceae > Macaranga > Macaranga tanarius. The sequence continues at coordinate 22,094 of CATIWO010376105.1, read as the reverse complement.
CTTGTAGATCAACATCAATTAAAGCTTATCAAGCGTGCTACCAACTTGGAGTTTTGTAAGTGTTACCAAACCCTTAGTTGCTAGGTCTTATGTTATGAATGTATGACTTGGTTGATTGTTGATATATTATCTTATTCTTGATGCATGTTTAGTTATATATTTGCCATGTGATATGATCTATGGGCATGGATGCATTTTGTGTTTGATGCAAATGTTATATACAATCAAAATTTTTAAATTCCAAACTTTTGATTATTACATGATCACACATTCCTTCATGTTCAAGATTTTTCTAAGGTTGAATCACCACTCTTGAGGGAGAATTTTGACTCCCTTCTTTCCTAGAGATTTGTTCTTTCATTTTAGTGAATGAATTTAGCATCTCTTGTAAAAGTATCCTGAAAAAAATTATTAATTTATTTCATAGTGTTCTGTAAAGAACTATTCATCTACAATATTGAATTCTGCTCTCAACTAGTAGCAATTAAAGCAGTATTGATGATTTTAAAATTTTGGCCTATGAAGCCAAGGGGTGCCTCATTCCAAGTTTGATCATAAGGCATCAAGCCTTCATCAATTTGTTTCCCTAAATCATCATCTATTTCTACAAGTAAATTGGTCAGATCACCAATCTCAATTGTTTCTTTTCCATTGCGTAATATTGTCATCTCATTAGAATGTGTCCTATTAAGCGTACCAAAATATTGTTGCTGTTATTTTTGGCAAATTGGTTTTGACCAAGTACGTGAGCATGCCAAAGGAATTTTTACTCAAAGAAAGACTTGACTTTTACTTAGACAATGTGGATCTTTGAGCTCCTTTACCGTAATTTGATCAAATTCCAATGGGATTTGCAAATTTAATAGAATTTTGGATTAACTAATGGAAAATAATAGAGCAATGAATAATAGCTTTTAAAGGGATTTCATATATTGCTTTAATTGAAGAATATAAACTAGAAATTTAAAGGTAAAAGAAGGATATGTATGACAAATTGCTAAAAAAAAGTTTAAAATGTTGATATTTAGTTGTGTTAATGATTTATCTACTAATTGAGTTGTGTGATAATTGATGATTGTGTTGTTTTGCAACTGATTCTTTTTGCTTTTTTATAGACAATATTCATTTGCTTTCTCAATTAAAATGACCTTAATCATCAATTACTTATAATTATGTCCATGCCTACTTCTCTTATACTCTGGTAACTATAAATTTCAATACCATCCTTCTTTTTTTTCACCAAGTTAACCTTTTATGATCTGGGCTCAAAATGAATTCATGGGCTATTGGACTTTTTATACTGAACTTGGCGTAAATTTATAATTAGGTACAAACATATTCAATTTATTAATACTCTTTTAATTGAGAAATAATAAAGAATTAATATTGCGAAATGCTATAAATTGAAATTGAATTGTCATATTAATTAATTTTAGGTTATAACATTTTTGAATCATTAATATAGCATTAATCAATTAATTGCATAATTACTTGAGGAAGAATTTCATAATTTTTTAAAAGGATGAAACATAATATGGTATTTAATCAGGTTTCGTCTAAGAAATAATTTGGTGTTGAGATTAAACCAGTGAAAAAAAATCCTAACACCTACATCATTAATAGAATTAAGTTTTGAGTTGAGTATATATTCTTTTGTTTAAGCTATTTATTTTACTAGAATAGTTCAATTAAGTTTATAATATATTATGAGTCTAAACAAACATATTACTAAGATTAATTTCAGTACTTAGTTCTTCAATCTATGTGCGACGATTTTCTGTTACTATATGTAATTTATTCTCTTACTGGCAAAATGCACCACCATGCTATTTTACTGTTCAAAGAAATAGTTAGACTCCTCACATCAATTTTAGCCTTGAATCTTAGAAAATGCCCTCCTATATCTTCCTCCCTTATATCCATAACTAATATTCACCCACTTGGTACTTATTCATGTAATTTAGTGGTAAATTATATACCCTAACCTATAGGGGGATTATGGAACCATCGATAGTTGTTCATCCCCTGTAGCTTCTCATAATAAAAAAAATGATTATCAAAATACCATGGCTCATTATTCAAAACCCATTCTTTATCTCATTGATTATTGAAATGAAATAGGATTTTATTTTCCCCCACTCACGACTTGTAACTCCACGTCACTATCTTTATGCCTTTTTCATTGTGTCCATTAGAGCATAGGAGTTGAAGTTTCTATTAGACCATAATTTTCTAACTAGGCTTGAAAATGTGTGATGCATTAAACTATTAAGTGTATCTTCTTCTATTAACAATACCTCTGCTTCATTTCCCTTAGGCAAATAGCATTTATGACCTTGGATTATGTGGATGTTCCTTCTTAAATTATATTCCTTGATTGCTTAAACATGAATACTAGGTAATCTGGATATTGTAAAAAGAGAAAAAAAAAAAAGAGAATTAGATAGATTTGAAAAAATAGCCTACGATTCAAAAGGAAAAAGAAAACCTATAATAAACTATAAAACTATGACTGTCATATCTGCACCCCGAATAATTAAAGATATTTTGGATTAGGACTAAATTGTAAGGAAAATAAATTTAGAGGAAGGACTTAATTGAAAAATATTAAGTTGAGAGACCAAATCGCAAAATGGCATAAACCGCCATTTTTGCAGATAAAAAAGAAGAAGAAAATAAAAGGGGAGATGATGACGGAAGAAGGAAGAGGAAGAACCTACATTTCTATGAGTGGACTTTTTTTCTTCAATTCTCTCATTCCTATACTCCTTTTTGATAAATTTTGGGTGATTTGGATTTGATTTTTGGTCTGTTGATGAAATTTTAAAAATTCAAACGTTACAGCAGTACGATCAGGCAGTACCTAATTGCACTGAGGCGACACCTCAGCCCCTTTCAGGCCCTTAGGTAGCGCCTCAATGAGCACTAAGGTGATGCCTTATTAGGCCAATAAGGCGGTGCCTTAGTGACATGAAAATAATCAGGTGGTGCCTCTACACTGAGCCGACACCTTAATGGTTCAAAACACAGTTTTAAATTAATTCTAATTGGTTAACTCAGATTTGTAACATATATAATATACAAAGTAATACAAAGTTTTGATTTGATCACAAATATAAAAAAATATGAAAATATGATGATTTTGTGAGCACATATACATTGAAAGAAAAGGTTGTAGTAAGACCATATACTGGGTATGACTGGGTTCTATGAGACATAGGACTGTATTCCAGACACGACAACTCACGTGTGATTGATACTCTTGTAATTGGGGTACAATGAGGAATTGACGAAATTGAGATATTTAATTATGATAACTATCTTTGGGACAACGCTCGAGATTCTTGAATGCATTTGGGGGGTAATCCGAGTCGTTTTATAGATCGGTATGCATACCTAGATTGAACCTTCGATGTGCTGACTGGTACCTATTACATCGATAATAACTTGACCTGTTCCTAATCATATTTGGTAATTGTACTGTGTGTACTATGCAGTACTTAATGAGAGAATGATATTTTGAAAAGAAAGTTTAATTTTTGGAAAATAAGGTTTGAATCTTTAAAAAGTTATTTTAAATGATTCTTATAATTTGATTATAAACCTGTTTAATCTGTATGGATTATTTTATGAGTAAAATGGAAATAATTTGATTATTTTCAAATGTTCTAGTTATTGTTTATTCCTGTTGTTTCTTGAGACAGTGTTGTAGTCTGTCTACTCACTTAGTATTTTCTTAAGAAAATACTCACCATTCTATTTTTATTTTCTTTTTAGCATAGGTTAGTCCTTGTTTATAGTGTAAATAGTATGGTAATCTTTTGGATTGCAATGACATATGAGGTGGACGGGGCAGAGACAGAGGTTCACTTCTTTATACAACACAATACTGATGCAGTCTTATCCTTTAAAGTAGTAAAAGAGCCTATAGTAGTAGATTATCACACCTATACAGAGACGTAAGACTTTGTAGATGGTTGTTTGACCGTAGTGACGGTGATGCACGCTACCACTATAAAGGTTCGGGTCTTCCTGACTTGGACTTAGTCACATCTAGATCTGTTTTCTCTTTTATTTTGTGGTAGGGCTTGTGATGAGGAGTGACTACACTTTTGTTGTAGTTATGGCAGTACTCTCCAGGGCTAGTTAGGCCACCTTACAAGGTAGATAGGTTATATTCATTTTTGGTGTGCATTTGTAGATATTCTTATATAACCCTCTTTTCCCTGTTATAGCCCTCATGTGACAGAACACTATCTATATATATTGTTTTCAATTCAATAGTTTGAGCTTGCCATTGTTCTCATTTATTCTTGGATGAATGTTACTAATGATTTTATTTATATATATATATTTCTGATAGTTGAATAATGTAAGAATATTGGACAGTGAATGTTTGTTAGATTTTATTTTAGAAGTGACACCTTTCCACGTTGGTGCCTCGGGCAGAATGGTGAGAGTAATGGTGCTATCTGACGAGGTATTGGTGGGGAGGGGTATCATAGTTTTTAGTATCAGAGCCATGTTTAGAAGCTTAGATTGTAAGAAAAAGGCTTTTGATGGATTTAATAGGTTTTGGAAGCTTAAGGTATGAAACCTAGGTTAAGTAAATTTTATAAAAATTAAGAAATATGTATATGAGGTGGATGTTAGCTGGTAGTATGACATTCAATGGATGAATCATTAAAGTAATTTAATTTTAAATTTACAGGAAGATGACAAGAATTAGAGGAGGTAGAATAGGTGTACGTTATAAACCTAGAGGTAGATCGAGAGGTAGAGGTATAGGCCGACGTGTTTAGGCTGATGAAATGAATTTGATAGAGTAAGTAGAGAGTATAAGTATGTATAGAAGCCTATTACGAGAATTGTCCCCAATAGTAGCCTCTATTAGAAATGAGAGAGATAATATGCAAGGAATTGATATAAGGAGTGAACAGGGTAGTTAAATATCTAATGCTCAAGTGCTAAACTTTAATGTACCGAGAAGAGCACGTAATGGACAACCATCACCACCGATGTAAGAAAATATGGCTAACAATCCAGTGCCGCCAGTAATGCATGTAGATGCTACAGAATTTGCATGCACAATGGCAATTGTAATGGCTGAGAAGGACAAAAAGAAGTATAAAAGACTTCGAGACGTAATTGAACATGCGAAGAAATGTAGAACTTATGATTTTTATAGTATGTTGGACCCAGGACAAGTTGACAAGTGGATTAAGACTATGGAGAAGGCCTTTACGACATTACAACTTAGTGGTGAGGATAAGATAAGTAATGTTTATGGCCTAATGTTTAATAAAGCTGACGATTAGTTGACTAGAGTCTAAAATTTGTATGGAAAAGCTTTAACTTTGCAAGTATTTCAGGAGGAATTTCATAAAGAATACTTGATAGAAAATTATTGGAAGGAGAAAGTAGCTATATTTATCAACTTAGTGTAAGGATCGATTACGATTAGAGAATACATTGATAAGTTTAAGGATCTGTACAAGTACGCAAATGATATATATCATACGGAGGAAAAGAAAAGTGAAAACTTTCATGAAGGATTGTATATACTCTTGAGAGGAAAATTGAATTTGTATTCTAGAATAACATTTAGAGGTTGAGTTGAAAAAGTAATGGAACAGGAAAGGCTGGATAAGGAATTAGAAGCTTTAACCCAAGTTAAGCTTAATCAATAAGTGAAGTTATCACGACAACCTTGGAGAGGAAATGAGAGTAGGAGATCAAGATTCTCTTCACATTCTAGAAGTAATGTGAGGTTAAGAGGTGGAGATAGACCTCAAGGAATTTAGGCATTAGTGAGACAAGCGGCAGTGCCACCAGAACAGATGGGTGCTAGAAATGGATTACAAGGGAGAGACATGTTACATTGGTGTAATATGTGCAAGAAAAATCACGCTGGAAGGTGTAATCAAGGCAAGGTTAGATGCTACTGATGTTTGCATTATGTGAGGAATTGTATGAAAGTATACCCAGAAGAACCATCAATGCAAGCATCTCACTCTCTTCGTAATGAAAGAGGTGGAAGGTCAACTAGGGCCGGAAGACCAGTAGTTGTACAAAGAGAGATTATTGGTTTGGTAGGAATGTCTCAGAACCAACCAGGAGAGCCAAGCTCAACAGCTAGTGGTGTACATCAAGCTAGAATATATGCTGTTACGGAGCCGAGGATTCACCAAATATGATAACGGGTAAGGCTCACATCAATAGTAAGCTAGCACGTATACTGGTTGACTCAGGTGCTACATTTTCATTCATATCATCGATTTATATAATGCATAATAAGCTTAAGATAAGTGATTTGAATGAACCTATGATTGTGAGTATGCTTGTGAGAATGAATGTAGTTTGTAAGAATGTATATAGAGATGTCTTAGTAAAGATTAATGAGGGTGAAATTTTATACCCTTATCCATTGGTGCATTCGATGCTATACTCAAAATGGACGAGTTAAGTCATTACCGAGTAAATGTGAATTATTATACTAGTAAGTAGAATTTGAAAAGGAGAATAAAGAAAAGATAACATTTATTAGAGAAAATAGGAAGATTCCTATTAAGATTATATCAACAATGATGGCTATGAAATGCCTGAGGAAAGGGTATGAAGCGTACTTATCTACTGTTGTGGAGGATAGAAAGGAAGATTTAAAGTTGAAAGAACTACCAGTCGTGAATGAGTTTAAGGATGTATTTTTAGAAGATTTACCAGGTTTGCCACCTGAGAGAGAAATAGAATTTGAGATTGAACTTATATCTGAAACTACTTCTATATCACAAGCATCATATAGGATGGCTCCGGTAGAGTTAAAGGAGTTGAAAGTATAATTACAAGAATTATTAGATAAAGGATTTATCCGACCAAGTTTCTCTCCATGGGGTGCACCTGTATTATTTGTTAGAAAGAAAGATGGATCTTTTTTGACTGTGTATAGATTATAGACAGTTCAATAAGGTTACAATCCGGAATAAGTATCCTTTGCCTATGATAAAAGATTTATTTGATCAACTGCAGGAGCATAAGTATTTTCAAAGATAGATTTATGATCTGGTTATCAACAATTGAGAATCAAGGAATCAAACATATCTAAAACTGCTTTTAGGATAAGGTACGGTCATTATAAATTTTTAGTGATGCCATTTGGGTTAACTAATGCTCCAGCTGCATTTATGGGTTTGATGAATCGAGTGTTTAAGCTATATCTAAATAGGTTCGTAATTGTGTTCATTGATGATATTTTAGTGTACTCGAAATCAAGAGAAGAACACGAGAAGCATTTGAGGACAGTGTTAGAAATTTTAAGAACTAAATAGTTGCATGCAAAGTTTAGTAAATGTGAGTTTTGGTTAGATAAAGTTATGTTTCTTGGGTATATAATATCCGCTGAAGGAGTATATGTGGATCCTAGTAAGATCACGTCGATTATAAATTGGGATCCACCAAGGAATGCAATGAAGATATGAAGTTTCTTGGGACTAGTAGGATATTATTAGAGATTCGTATAGGATTTCTCAATTATTACATTACTATTAACAAAATTATTGAAAAAGAATGTGAAATTTGAATGGACTTCGAATTGTCAATGAAGCTTCGAAATCTTGAAAGAAAAGCTAGTCACTGCGCCAGTATTAACATTGCCTGTGGAAGGAGGTCATTATATGGTGTATAGTAATGCTTCAAAACAAGGACTTGGTTATGTGTTTATGCAAAATGGAAGAGTAGTGGTGTATGCATCAAGGCAATTGAGAACGCACGAGCAGAACTATCCTACACATGACTTAAAGTTAGCGATTGTGGTATTTACGTTGAAAATATGGAGACATTACTTGTATGAAGTAACGTGTCAAATATTTACGGACCATAAGAGCTTGAAGTATATTTTAACTCAGAAAGAGGTAAATCTAAAGCAAAGACTCTGGGTGGAATTATTAAATGACTATAATTGTACGATGGAATATCACCCAAGAAAGGCTAATGTGGTTGTGGATGCTCTAAGCCAGAAGTCGAGTGGAAATTTGTATTATATTCACGCTATTAAGATGCCTTTGTTCATAGAATTGAGGAAGTTAGATGCTAAATTTAGAGTACACACTCCACCAAGAATGTTAGCTACCTTACAAGAATTTTAATAGCACAATGGGTAAATGAAGAGATGAAGAAATTGTGTAGTGATGTGAAAAATAGAATGGTGAAAAAGTTAAGTTGTAGCAAAAAAGAAATTTTAAAGTTCGGGAGTAGATTATATATGCTAAACGTAGGTGAAATTAAGATGAGAAATAATGGAAGAGGTACATTGTTGGGCATATACTATGCATCCAGGAAGTACAAAGATATATAGAACGCTGAAAGAAAGTTATTGGTGGACATGCATGAAGGTTAATATAGCTAAATTTGTGTCAAAGTGTTTGACTTGTCAGCGAGAATAAACATCCTACGGGATTATTATAATCTTTACTAATTCTTGAATGGAAGTGGGAATATATCACAATGGATTTTGTAGTAGGATTGCTAAGAACCCAGTAAGGAAATTATGCTATATGGGTTATTGTCGATTATTTGATAAAGTCGACGTATTTCTTACCTATTAAAGTCAGCTACAACTTAAACAAGTTAGCAGAGCTATATGTGAAAGAAATCGTAAGGTTATATGGGGCACCAGTATTGATCGTATCAGATTGCGATCCAAGATTCACATAACGATTCTGGCCAAATTTGTAAGAAGCATTGGGAACTAAACTAAGGTTTAGTATAGCTTTACATTCTCAAACTGATGGCCAATCCGAACGCACAATACAGATATTAGAAGATATACTTAGATCTATTGCGTTACATTTTAGAGGTAATTGGGATAAGCAAGTACCATTAATGGAATTTGCTTATAACAATAGCCACCAAAGTAGTATCGATATGGCACCTTTCGAAGAGCTGTATAGAAGAAAGTGTAGAACCCAATCTACTAAAAGAAAGTTAGAAAAAGGAAATTTTTAGGTCTAGAACTTGTGCAAATGACTACGAAGAATATTTGCTTAGTTTGAGCAAATTTGAAAATGGCACAAGATAGACAAAAAAGTTTCACCAACCTTAAGCGAGTTGATATCGAATATGACATTGGTAAAAAAATATTTTTAAAGATATCACCTTGGAAAAGCATGCTGAGATTCGGTAAGCATGGCAAGCTAAGCCTAAAATTTATTGGATCATACGAAATAATCGAACGTGTTGGGCCAGTGGCTTATCGATTAGCTTTACCCCCTAGTCTATCTGGAATTTATAATGTTTTCCTGGTATCAATGTTGAAAAGATATAGAAGTGATCCTTCTTACATACTACAGGAACAACCGGTGGAATTACAGGAGAATTTGAGCTATGAAGAAGAGCTAGTATTGATTATGGCAAGTGATAAAAATGTATTACACAATAAAGTTATTCCTTTGGTCAAAGTATTATAGAAGAATCATTCTCGTGAAGAAGTTATGTGGGAACGAGAGGAGGATATGAGACAACAATATTCGTACCTATTCTCTTCAGGTACAAATTAGATTGGAAATGAGCCTTCTCCAAATTTTGAGGATAAAATTTCTTAAGTGCAGGAGAATTATCATGTCCGTACCTGAATAATTAAAGTTATTTTGGGTTAAGATTAAATTATAAAGAAAATAAGTTTGGAGGAAGGACTTAATTAAAAAATATTAAGTTGAAGGACCAAATCGTAAAATGGCATAAACCGCCATTTTTACAGATAAAGAAGAAAAAGAAGAAAAAAAAGGGGAGATGTCACTGAAAGAAGGAAGGAAGGAAAGGAAGAGGAGGAACCTACATTTTCTGTGAGTGGACTTATTTTCTTCAATTCTCTTATTCCTATACTCCTTTTTGATGAATTTTGGGGTGATTTGACTTATTTTCTTCAATTCTCTCATTCCTATACTCCTTTTTGATAAATTTTGGGGTGATTTGGATTTGATTTTTGGCTTATTAATGAAATTTTAAAAATTCAAATGTTGCAGCAATGCAATCAAGCAGCACCTAATTACACTGAGGCGGTGCCTCATTACATTGAGGTGACGCCTCAGCCCCTTAGGCCCTCAGGCGGCACCTCAATGGGCACTAAAGTGATGCCTCAGTAGGCCAATTAGGTGGTGCCTTAGTGATATAAAAATGATCAGGCGGCACCTCAGTGGGCACAGAGGTAGTGCCTCTACATTGAACCATCGCCTCAGTGGTTCAAAATGCAGTTTTAAGTTCATTCTAATCGGTTTTTAACTCAGATTTGTAACATACATGATATACAGAGTAATACAGAGTTTTGATTTGAAATATAAACAAATATAAAAATGTGATAATTTTATGAGCACATATACATTGAAAGGAAAGGTTATAGTAAGATCGTGCCTGGGGTACGGCTAGGTTTTGTGAGATATAAGACTGTGTTCAGGACACAGTAACTCACGTGTGATTGATACTATTGTACCTGGAGTACAATGAGAAATTAATGGAATTGAGATATATGATTATGGTAACTGTCTTTGGAACAACGCTTGAGATTCTTGAATGCTTTTAGGGGTAATCCGAGAGGTTTATTGATCGATATGCATACTTAGATTGAACCTTCGATGTGTTGACTGGTACCTGTCACATCGATAGCAACCTGACATATTCCTGATCATATTTGGTAATTGTACTATGTGCACTGTATTGTGCTTAATGAGAGAATGATATTTTGAAAAGAAAATTTAATTTCTGAAAAACAGGGTTTAAATCTTTAAAAAGTTATTTTAAATAATTCTTATGATTTGATCATAAACCTGTTTAATCTGTATGGATTATTTTATGAGTAAAATAGAAATTATTTGATTATTTTCAAATGTTTTGGTTATTGTTTATTCCTTTTGTTTCTTGAGACAGTGTTGTAGTATGTCTACTCATTGAGTTTTTTCTTGAGAAAATACTCACCACTCCATTTTTATTTTCTTTTTCAGCATAGGTTAGTCCTTATTTATAGTATAAATAGTATGGTAATCCTTTGGACTGTAATGAAATATGAGGTGGACAGGCCAGAGATAGAGCTTCACTTCTTACGACACGATGCTGATGCAGTCTTATCCTTTATAGTAGCATAAGAGCCTATAGCAGTAGATTATTACACCCATACAGAGAGGCAAGACTTTGTAGATGGCTATTTGACCATAGTGACGGTGATGCACGCTACCACTACAGGGGTTCGGGTCTCCTTAATCTGAACTTAGTCACATCTAGATCCGCTTCTTTTTTATTTTGTAGTAGGGCTTGTGATGAGGAGTAACTGCACTTTTGTTGTAGTTATGACAGTACTCTCTAGGGCTAGTTAGGCCACTTTACAAGGTAGATGGGTTATATTTATTTTTGGTGTACATTTGTAGATATTCTTGTATAACCCTCTTTTTCCTTTTTATAGCCCTTCTGTGACAAAACACTAGCTATGTATATTATTTCCGTTCAGTGGTTTGAGCTTGCCATTGTTCTCGTTTATTCTTAGATGAATGTTATTAATGATTTTATTTATACATATATTTCTGATAGTTGAATGATATAAGAATGTTGGACAGTGAATTTTATTAGATTTTATCTTAGAAGTGACGCCTTTTCACGTCAGTATCTCAGGCGGAATAGTGAGAGTAATGGTATTATATGATGAGGTGTCAATGGGAAGGGGTGTTACAATGACAAATTGCAATGTATGAATAAAATTTTTAATTTTGTTTAAAGTAGATAATAAAGCAAAACAAAAGAATAAAAACATTAGAAATACTGAAGAAAAATAGAAAGGAGCATATTGATTCATACACATATAACGAAAGGTCTTGAAATCGATAGAACAAGCACTATAAAAATCCTAAAAGGAAATACTATTCACCATGAAAGTGAAAACCCTAAACCTTACCAAAAGGGTTAGCGTTTATTTTATATTTGGAGATATTATTATATTTTTAAAAAGTTTTTACAAATATAAAAATAAAACATGTCACTTGTATAATAAGAATATCATGTTTAATACATATAAAATAAAATAATAAGATTATATAAAAATATAGTAAAAATTTATTTTGTAAAAATATGATTTATTTTAGTAAGTGTTGGTACAATTTTTAGCTAATTTAAGTTTTGCAAGTGTGCCAAGGAAGATTCATTTCCCAATTTGATGAATACTGACTTCTTTCAGATAATTACAGATTTTCAAATGCCTTTACAACAATTTGTTTGAGTTCCAAGGGATTTGAAATTTGTATTTAATTTTGAGCAGTAGATTGTTTAGTTAAAGGTAATGATAAACAAGATAGAGGTAATGAAAAATAGACTAAAGGTAATAATAAATAGACTAGAGGTAATGATAAATTTACTAAAAGTAAAGATAAATAAGCTGGAGGTAATGAAAATAAGCTTGAGGAAATTGAAATTATATCGCTAAAAGCTATAGAAATGACTAAAAAATAATAATTGATTGTTGATTTGGCTGTGTTGATTCTTGACTGGTTGATTGATTGTTGATTGGATTAGTTGTGTGTTCTTGTCATGCTGCTGCTTCCTCCCTTTTATAATCCATCAACTTGGTATAGAAGTTTAGGCCTCTTTAATTCTTCAGCTTGCTACAGAAGTTGAGTCTGATAATTTTACCAATAATTACCTCCAGGAAAACTGCGTCCCTTGCATTTCCTTCAGCTCTTCAGCTCTTCTCCGTTCCCTCTAGTTCCCTCTGGAACTTTTTTTTTTTTAAGCTAACAATTGAATTCTTCACCAAGTCTTCAATTCCAGATAGTCAGTACAATTCTTGATTTTTCCAGCATCTTCTAGAAGATTCACGTTCCGTTAGCTTTAATTTCCTAAGCTCTTCCTATAATCTGCTCTCTTTAATTACCTCCAGAAGCTTCTTTCTCCAGCTCAACAATTTTCCTTCCCCAAGTAACATCAAATGGGCTGAATTTTAACATTGGGCTCCCTTTGGGCTTTAATTATAATTATAAGCCCCAAAATTTATATTTGGACACAAACAATACCCCCCCCCCCCCCGTATATAATTAGTTTGGGCCAAGCCCAATGCTAATTTATATGGATATAGAGTCAGAATTCTTTACCTTCAAATCCATAACTTAAAGCCATTCAATTTTCCCTGCAAACCATCAAGTTCAAAATTATATTGGGGAGTTTAATATTTCTTCCTGCTCTGCTCTGGTGCATTTCCTCAAGAAAATTTGGAGTTTAGGTAATTACTACCAAAAAACCACAAAACCCCTCTTTCTTCTATTTTCAAATTTCAACAAAACCCACCAATAAATTTATTTATTTATTATATTATATTTTTTCTCTTTTCTTTTTCCCCTGCTCTCGCCAGTCCCGAACCAGCCACCACTAATGCCACCGGGCTGTCGCTAGCCAGCCATCCTTGCTGCTTCACACCGCTACCAGTCACAAGACCGTCGCTGGCTACTGCTGCTGAAGGACGTGATGCCACTGGGAAAGGCAGCAATGCTGTTGTCGCTCAACGCGCAACCGGACCGCCGGACGCTGCCGCTGCCGCTTCCTGCTTGCCTCATCTCGTCGTTGCCGGTGTTGGAGAAGACCATCAGGCTGCTGCTTCTCCTTCCTCGACCGACATTTTCAACAGCAAAGGAAATTGTTTTGTTGTTGACCGAAACAAACCCGATCGAATCAGACCTGACTGAGCCAACTTCAACCGAACCAGAACTGACCAAACCGGCCTTCAGGTCAAGGCTACTTTATTCCCTGATTTCATTTCAATAGAGTTGAATTTTGCTGCATTTTCCACTTCCTCTAGTGCATTTTGCAAATTAAAGCTTCCCCTTAAGGTTTACTGTAGGAGGAAATGCCCAAGTAATTTCTACCTCTTAATTTTCTCTGTCTCTATAATGTATTCTTGCCAAAAACTGTAATGAAATTATTGAGCATTGTTAAGAATTTTGTAAATGCATTGCTTCTATGTAGGTTTATTATAGTTATTTGTAAAACTATATGTTGAAATTATAGGGGAAATGCTGCATTTCGGTGAAATTTGTAACCTTTGCTGTGTCTATGCAAAATTATTTCTATTACATCCAGGATTTAACTTGTATAATTTTGCACAATTGAGCTATAAATTTAATTATTTTAGCAATTTATCACCAAAATAATTATTTTAGATATTTTAGCTTAATGAAAGGAAATTAATTTAATAAAATCCTTTAAACTTAGCCAAAAATTCACAGCAAACAATTTCTAGAGCTAATTTCTTGCTATTTCTTCTATGAAATGGCTTCTGAGAATTTGTTCTTTATTATCACCCATGTGTAAGCATCAATTCCTGTATTACCCCCTAGAAAAATATTTATAATCAATTATTTAGCATTATTTTGCCAAACATGTGCCTTAATTTCACAAAACCCTGGGGGTAATAAATATTTTTCAGCATTTTATCGACCAGGAGGCCATTTTAGCCCATTACCTCCACACTTCCTCCTACAAATATTGTCTAATTTATTATTTACATTTTCTGCACTTTCTGGACCCATACTCAATTCTGTGCCTTTCTTTCAAGAATTTCTTTGGGGAAATTTGGTGAAATAGTTTTCTTATATTATTCTGGCCCATTACCTCCACACTTCCCTCGGTAAATTTTGCCAGTTTAAATTAGTTTTACTTTTTAGCACCATTCTGGCTAAGTGCATGGGGTAATGCCTTGGACCCTGGAGGAAATGACTTATTTGAGTTCCATTTCACCAAATTATTGCTAGTCCATCAAAGATTTAAGCCAAATACTACCTTTTTGGCTCATTACTACCATCAAATCTTTGATTACCCCAGGTTCTTTGATTACTTCCACCACTCTAAGCAACAAAAGAAAAGAAGCAGCTAAGCTACCACCAAAATCCTCCAAGAAGAAGAAGACAGTCACTCTTGCTTCAGCGATGAGGAAATATTAGGTTCAAACATACTTTCTCTTGATTTCCCTCTTTATGTTAGCTTTTTTTTTATTTCTAACATTTTTGTTTGCTTGCTAATAGTTGAGATTAGCAAGGAGAACCCCTCACTATCTTGTTATCCTTCTCCTTATGCTGATTCTTCTCCAAATTCTCCAGATTACCCCCTGCTTCTTCCTAAATATTACCTCTTATGTCAGATCCATTACCTCCTATTTCTAATTAAATTCATTGTGCTACTCCTCAGGTATGTACTTCTATTTCTCCCTTTTCTTTACTTGTACATTTCCATACCCCTGACTTGCACTTTCTTGTTATAGAAGGTTGACTCTTGGTCCTCCATTGATGATGTGTGGATCATGGTGGATCTCAGCTACTTAGAGAACCCTTCAAAACTTCCCTCAGCTCTTAGATGACTTCAGATGATGTTTCAAGGCCAAGGATTCAGTAAGGACTATCTTTAGCTCAGAGATGGGTACCCTCTAGAAGACTAAAAATCCACAGTACTTTCAACTCAAAACCTTGGAGCAGTATTTTAATTCACTACTTTGAAGAACAAGATTATTTTGAGCTTCTCTCGCTTGGATGAGTCTAGTGCAGCTCATTTGATAGCCTCAAGCCATCACAAACTTTTTTACCAGGAGAAAGACACATTTTTTATTGAGTAGCTTAAAATGAAACAGATCAAGGAAGAAGAAGTAGAAGGAAAAGCTACCTTCCTTCAAGTGACCAAGGACATTGAAGAACATGAGGCCAAATTAACAGCTTTGAAAGTCCAGAAAGATAAACTTCTCTGTAAGAACAAAGAATTAACTTCCAGATGCAACTAAGACAACTCAGTCTCTCAAGAGATATTTGGAAAGCAAAAAAGAAGCAGTCAAAGAATGGCTACACCAAGAGGAAGAGGCCATGATTACTAGGCAGAAATACCTAAATGTTTGGGAGAACCTGAGGGGCTTTGACTTTGATTCCCTATGACCTATTTTCATTTGTTCATGGATATTAATACTTTTTGTGATGCCTTGTGATTTGCTACAGTACTGTACATTTTATATTGATGCTTTTTGGATATGCCTTGTGATTTGCTACTTCATTTAGCTCTATTTGGGCATTTCCTGTATGTTGTCACTGTCCACAACACACATCACACTACAGCCATTTATTTGCACTTCAAAATAACCAATTTTCAGCAAAAATGCTGCCAAAATTTTATAAAATTACTGTTCACTTGTAAACTAACAAACTTCACACAAAATAAACAAATAAAAATACACTAAAATTCAGCAAAACCAAATTTTATTTATTTACAGTGGCTATCAAGCCAACTTTCACACCCAAAAAGTAAAATTTTGCCACTTTATGCACTGAGTGGCAAGCTTCTGGCCTTTGGCGAGTTATTCTTTTTTTTTTGTTTTCCTTTCATTTCCCCCATAGTGGGAAATATTTCAGCACCACAGTCCCCTACAATACAATTATTCTCTGAACCTCCTTTTATGCCTTCTGCCCCCCGAGTGTTCAGAATTTCAGTAATATATTCTTCAGCCTCCTGCATCATGAGGTCCTCTTTCTTTGTAATTAAACCCTCTGTAGTTTTAGGCCTAATTTTGAATTTAGCCTTAGGTTGGATCTCCTGTTCATTCTGTCTCCTTTGAGGAAATTTTTGGTGCTCCAGCCTACGCCACTACTTATTTGGTGAAACAGGTGGGGGCACCACAAACCTTGGTTGCTTCTTGTAGAATTTTGGTAGTAGCCTCATGTCACCTCTCATCGGCTTAGATTTACAATTGTTTCTTAATATAGCTAGTGCAGGAGGCTTTTTTCTCTAGTGTTGAGAACCTCTTAGGAGGAACTAGTCTCCAGTAGCTTATGAATTTGTTAGAATTCATATTGGAAGGTTGAACCACCTTCTCCTTTTCTCTAATTTTATTATTCAAATCCATATTGATAGGATCCACTGAAGCTTCCTTTTCTGCTTTTATATATGTTTCCTCATTTAGGAGTTGAGGAGAAGGCATAGAGTCATCCTTCACTTGGGAAATCTGCATAGTATCCTGATGAACTGACATTTGGCCTTCAAGATTCTATTGAATGACAGTGAGTACAAAAATTACTGAAAGCTATAGAAATGACTAAAAATTGAAAATTGACTATTGATTTGGCTGTGTTGATTATTGACTAGTTGATTGATTGTTGATTGTATTAGTTGTGTGTTTTTGTCATGCTGCTGCTTCCTCCCTTTTATAATCCATCAACTTGGTACATAAGTTCATGCCTCTTTAATTCTTCAACTTGCTACAGAAGTTGAGTCTTATAATTTTGCCAATAATTACCTCTAGGAAAACTGCGTCCCTTGCATTTCCTTCAGCTCTTCAGGTCTTCTCCGTTCCCTCTGGAACTTTCTTTTCTTTTCTCCTAAGCTAACAATTTAATTTTTCACCAAGTCTTCAATTCTAAATAGTCAGCACAATTCTTGATTTTTCCAGCATCTTCTAGAAGATTCACGTTCCTTTAGTTTTAATTCCCCAAGCTCTTCCTGTAACCTACTATTTTTAATTACCTCCAGAAGCTTCTTTCTCCAGCTCAACAATTTTCCTTCCCCAAGTAACATCAAATGAGCTGGATTTTAACATTGGGCTCACTTTGGGCATTAATTATAATTATAAGCCCAAAAATTAATATTTGAGCACAAACAGTAAGATAACAAGTTTAGGAAAAGTATGTTAAGTTAATTTTCATATTTAAAAAGGATATTAGTTTACAAAGAGTTATCAATTTATTTATTTTTTATAAATTAACCATCCGTAAAAAATACGTCTTTTTCTTTTTTTTTGAGAACAAAAATACGTCTTTTTCTAAGTAATAAAAAATACCTCCTTTTTTCACAACTTCAACGTCATTCACTTTCTTCACTTTATTTGTTCTTCATTACAAGACGAAACAGAAAAAAGCCAAATAAAATAAAAAATAATTAAAAAAAAAAAAAAAAAAAACAAGCAGAACTAAAAACCAACTACTCTTCTTCTTCTTCCTCTTCTTCTTCTTACTCAGTCTTTCTCAACCTTCAAAAACCCTAATTTTTTCAATTAATAATAAATCACTCTCTGTGTGATACCTTTTTTTTTTGTGTTTAAAATTTAATCTGTTATTTCCATTTTTGTTTTTTTTTTTTTAAATCTTTCTTAATTAATCTGTTTATTTGCATTTCTGTACAAAATTCCATTTCTTAATCTTCTTTTTGTTTTTTTTTTTTAAAAAAAATCATCAAAATAAATAAATAAAATCTACTTTATATATTTTGATTCAGTTGCTGTTATTATTAATTAATTAAGTAATTAATAAATAATAATAATAATATTATTAATAGTAATGGCTGCAGTTGCTGAGCTGAGTGTTGATTCTGGTGTTGTTGATAACAATAATAACATGATGAATTTGGGTTCTGATGTTAAGGCAAAGCCAAAATCATCATCTGAATCTGAATTCACTGTTCAAAATCTTGTTGATATGTTTAAAAAATTGAATCCTTTAGCTAAGGAATTTTTTCCTTCTTCTTACAATAACAATCATAAGTCTCAAAGCTTTCTCAATCTCAACAATTTTGCTGTTGTTGATAAGCAATCGGCCGCTGACAATTTCTCCAATAATCGAAGGGTACTACTCATTTCTGTATCTTATTATTATTATTTTACTGTAAATTGGTTGATCAATGTGCATTTTATTATCATATGATTGAGTTGATCATGTTATACACTTGTATTGTTTTCTAAAATTAGTTATTGTTTTGTTGTATAATGCAATTCTGATATTTGTAAAATGTGAATTGCCATTTAGGGTTGAATTAGGAAGTGGGCTTTTGGGTTTTTTTTTTTTTTCATGGGTTTTTAGTTGTTACCTTTTTTTTAAAAAATTTTTTTTTTGAGTTAATAATTGTATATCTATATATTATCTTTATGTTGAATTTGGATTTTCTTTGATCATCTTCTAATTTAGGTTAATCTCTTAACTTAGTTTTGCATTTGTTAGATTTTCAAGTTTCTGCCATTGTAAACTAATGTCTCTGTTATGACATTTTAAAAAGTATAATTTTTTCAAGTACACTTGCATTTTGCCTCTTTAATTTTACTTTTGTATTTTACAGAGAAGAAACAACTATAACCAGGGAAAGAGGAGGTTGAATGGAAGAGCTTATAGAGCGCAACGAGATGATAGTATTAGACGGACAGTATATGTTTCTGATATTGACCAGCATGTGTGTACCTAATTATAATGGCAATATTATGTCATATTGATTTTGCGATATGAATTTGGATAAAATGCTGAAACATAAATTTCTGCCTATTTAATTTAGGTAACTGAAGAGAGGCTTGCTGGCCTATTTAGCGGTTGTGGACAAGTAAGTTGCAATACTTGCTTTAACTCTATTTCTCGCTGTGCATTGGTAGTAGTTGAATAATTCTGAAATACAGACCCTATATCTTCGTCAGTGCCATGTGGCAAGTGTTATATATATTTTTATTGCTACATTCAAATGAGTTTATGTTCCTTAATTGAACTAGTATCTTTTGCTGGAAAAGTATATGGACCTACTGAAATTCTTCAAGTTGGTTCTTCACTCTGTTCAGCTTAAGAAACTTTTTTTTTTTCAGTTAGAATGTTGTTCAACATCAACACCGTTGTTGTGTTCTACACATTCTGTCACTTCTTTGGATGTGTTGAACCCAAATGCACCTGAATGGTGTGAGGCAATTGGGAAAGTTTTCCTCGAGAGTTGCATGAGCCTTAAATTTTCACAGATAGAGCAATAATGGTGTTGTTCTCTAACTGTTTATCTTACAATTTTCCTTTCCTGCTATTCAAATTTGTTTTGTGGTCTCAGCGCTATATGTAGTTTATGGTAATAAGTTGTTTCTTTGACTATATTGATATATGGCTTTACTTTTTGTCCTCAATGGTTTTGCCATCGATGGTATTAGTTTGAAATTGCTAGCTGTATGTTGTATTGCAATATAAATATAGTGCATATAAAATCTTGTGAAGCCTTTTTCTGTCCCAATTTCTCTTGTGATTTCAAAGTGTCTTTTACATTAAGTTATCCATTTGCTTTACAATGTGGTTGTTAGTTCACACTTAAATTGCGGATGCTATTTTTATAATTTCATCATAAAATTATTGAGTTTTCTTCTGATACTTAGCCATCAGAATATACTAGCAATCAAAAATATATGGTAATTCAGCATTGGAAGTTATACATATTTGGTAGTTTGTTTTATTTTGCGATGTATTACTTTGTTAGCCAATTGTTCTGCCACAAACCAACCTCCAATCTCCACCACCCTCTCCTTTCCTCACTCTCCCCTCTTCTTTCCTCAGTGGACTTAATTTTGGGTTGATGCTAAAATTTTTGGTTAGTTTTGAGTTGATGCTAAACTGACAGTCTGATATTGTGATCTTATCCGAACCTCTGAAGTTTGAGGGGGAGTTTGCCGTTGTGGTAGGAGCTGCTTTTCGTTTTTGTTTCATTTTATTTTATTAATTTCTTATGGCTACTTTTTGGAACCCATATTTAGGAAGAAGCATGATAAACCACGTTTTTGCCAGAAGCAGTTATAAATAACCAGGAATCGTTAAATTAAAAAAAAAATGAAATAAAATTTCCTAAAGCTGGGTTTCACATAGCAATGCGAAACAGTTTGCCCCCATTTATGAGACAGAAGTCCTCATTTACAGTTTGCCTTGGTACTACATGCCTATTTCATGAACTTCTTGTGGAGAACTCACTGGTATTATTGACTTGGACTGAAGGTTGTTGATTGTCGAGTCTGTGGAGATCCACATTCAGTTCTTCGTTTTGCATTTGTGGAGTTTGCTGATGAGCGTAAGTTGAAATTTCTGTCTTAAAAGTATTTGGTAAATAGTGTTTTTCACAATAATTTGTAATTAACCATATCTTACATGTGTTATTGGGTTATTGTTAACAGAAGGTGCAAGAGCTGCTTTAAACCTTGGTGGGACTGTACTAGGTTACTATCCAGTTAGAGTCTTACCTTCAAAAACTGCCATCCTTCCAGTGAATCCTACATTTCTTCCCAGGGTACAAGTCACCAATTGGCGCTTTATGATTTTGTTAGTTTTCCATGTTTGTGTTGTCTTGGCTTCAGGTTGCATGCTACAGAGATGGATTTTCTGATGAACTAATTGAATGCAGTCAGAAGATGAGCGGGAGATGTGTTCAAGGACAGTATATTGTACAAATATTGATAAAAAGGTAAACACACATTTCTAAAATGATGAAATTTTAGTAGAGTTCTTCTTTTTTCCTTTTTTGATCATCTCCTTGTTTCATATTTGCTATTTTGCATTAGGCTTATTGATTGTAGATTAGTCCTCCAGATTCATTTAATTTTTCAATTAATGATTTGTAAGTGCAGATTTCTCAAGCTGAAGTCAAAACTTTCTTCGAGTCAACATGTGGTGAGGTGAGTACAGAACCGAGAGATATCTCCTATACTCACCAAAAAAAAGCATGGCTATATGTAGTGTTGTCAAATGTTGACCATTCCTTATATTGCATACTTCCATTATAGGTTACTCGCCTGAGGCTTTTGGGGGATCATGTCCATTCCAGTCGTATAGCATTTGTTGAATTTGCTATGGTGAGTTAATGTTTATAATAACAAGTGAGCATAAATTCTAAAATCTACGGTATATTGGAAACCTTGTGCGCACTTAATATTCCTTGAGTATTATGTCTATTTCATCCATGTATTCAATATTCATGCATCTATTTATCTATGTGCTTATATTTCAGATTTGAGATGCTCAAAACTAAGATATCAATATCATTACCATCACTGTCTTTTGTACCTCAAATAGATGTTGACGTATAATATGAGCTTCCACTTTGTGTGTGTGTGTTGAATAAGAGCTGTCTAACGTAAATATGTTTGGTAGTTACGTGTGCCAATTTGACTGACCTGTATTCTGGCATTCAAATTCTTTTTATTTATTTCATAAGGTTGAGTGTACAGAGGTAAAGGTCTATTGACCATTTTGAAATCCTTATCTAAATGCTCAATTGCTGGTTGGAGATACGAGTAGGCTTGGTAAAATTTCGATGAAACTAAATTAGGCTTTGAA
>CATIWO010376029.1:0-34203 GCA_949673435.1 Macaranga tanarius | reverse complement strand
ATATTTTAAGTACTTTATTTTATTGCATATTAAGTTTAGAAATGCATGTTTCGTTAGTATTTAGTTATTTAGTTAGTTTTATTATTTTATTTTAATTTAGGTGCTTTTATATTAAATAGATAATTTTTGTTTAGTTTTTGGTTTTAGGATGATGCATTTGGGAGAAGATGGAGATAACAAATGAAGATAAGATAGGATTGGAGATAAGATTGGAAGGTTATCCTCGCATCATGGCACATGCCCATACTAAAATCACACATGCCCATGTCCGAGTTGAAGAAGAGCAGGTTGTAGAGCACATGCCCATGCGCACGCCTATGTGTGGAGTCACACGCCCATGCATATGACCATGCCTAATTACAAGCAATTCAGTGTTATTTTGAGGCATTGTCATGTCAAATTGTTGTGCACCCATGCATGATGATGTGGCAGCCAATCAGAAGTGGATTTTAAGCTGGAGTTTAAATAAATAGAAGCTCATCTTTTAAGCTTATGATTAGATAGAGTTTGGGAGGTTTTAAATGACCTTTCTTACTAGGAAACTAGGTCTTTTAAATAGAACCATCTATTTTTCATTTAGTGTTGTTCTTTGTTTTGTTCTATTCTTATTTTCATTGTGGTGGTTGGAATTTCATTTCTTTTTAGAATACATTTACATTTCATTTTTAGTTCATAGTAGAGGAGATACTTGGCTTGAAGTTAGAAGAGCAAGGCTTTTTTACATCATTTGGAAAGGTGTTTTTTCTTGTATCACTCTTTTATTTATTCATTATGTTTAGAATTGTTTTCATTTCTCCAATGTTATCTTTTATTTTAGTGTGAGTGGCTAGATTCCTTCTGAATTGACCATGTGCTTATTGTGATTTATGTTAGGTTGCTAGATCTAATTCATTGGTCATTATTGTGCTTAATATTATTTTAGAACTGATCACCCTAAGATTGAATTAATACTATAGGCTTAATCGAGAGATAGGTTCCGTAGGATTAGGCAATGACCTATTGATTGCTTAATTAGTTGAGAGACAGTTAAGTGGAATAATATTGATTAAAGGTTATGATTTAAAATTAGATTTAAAAGGCATTAGGTTGATGAGAGCCAGTAAACTTAGTGTTAATTAATTCTCAATTAATTATAGGTTTATCTAAGAGGAAAACCTATAATTTCTAAGATCCCTTCAAAATGAATTAGAAATAGTATAAACCTAGTTGGTTAATCAATCTTTTAAAATGGTTTAATTGAGAATAAGAATCCTAGCTTTTACTATTTGTTTGAATTTGAATTTTACTTTAGTTTGTTTTAGTTTTAGTTTTTTTAAGAATCCAAACTCTGTTTTGGTGTCTAAATAAACGAACATAGTTAGTATTTCAATATTCAATTTATAATTTATGTAGGATGGTATCTTTATTACTATTTGATACGATTCTGTGCATTTATGGATTTGTACACATCAAGTTTTTGGCGCCGTTGCAGGGGACTGGCAAAATTGATATTGTTAAAAAAATTGTGTTGCTTGATTTAGACGTTATTTTTAATTTTGGTTCTAATTGTGGTATTGTAGGAATTTGTATTGGTTGATGCACATCACACGAAGTGCAAGCAAACAAGGACTTGTGTTAATACCGCTTGATTTGGAGTTAGAGAAGACATTTCATGAGAAAAAAAACAAACAATCATGTCAAGACAATCACCAAGCAAAATGGACTTAGAGAATGACCCACCAAGGTAATAAGTTCTTCAAAATCCTTACAATGGTCAGAGAACCATGTGAGATTTTATAAGTCCTAATGTGTAAGGTGATCAGACACCAATTGTAAGGCCAATGGTAGCAGAAAACAACTTTAAAATCAAGCTGGTAATGATCCAAATGATATAAAATTCCCCATTCAATGGGCTAACACATGAGGATCCATTTAGTCATATGTCTAGATTCTTGAAGTATTATTCTACCTTTAAGATGAATGGAGTACAGCCTGATGCAATCCAGTTGATTTTCTTTACATTTTCTCTTATGGACAGAGCAAAGAGATGGTTTACAAGTTTGCCACCCAACTCTATCAACACTTGGCAAGAGCTTTACATAACATTTTTCAATAAATACTTACCTCCTGCAAAGGTGTTGGGGATTAAAAATGAGATTAACTCTTTCTTTGAAAGAGATGATAAAACATTATACGAGTGCTGGGAAAGATTCAAAGACCTTCAGAAGCAATGTCCACCTCAATTGATTCCTACATAGGATTTGGTGCAATAATTTTACAAGGGAGTCAATCATGCGGTTAGAGTCAACATTGATGCAGCAGCTGGAGGTATTATCATGTCAAAGATACCAGAAGATGCCTTGGATCTCTTTGAAGAAATGGAAAATACACAAAGTTTATGGTCTAATTAGAGGACCATTACAAAGAAAGCTAGAGTAATAGAAGTGGATAATTTTACCATGTTGAACACAAAGCTTGATGCTTTGACAAAAAGGATGGACAAAGTGAATGTGAATGCAGTATCTACATTGTCTTCCTCATGTAAGCTATGTCAAGGAGGTCATCCTACTATAGAATGTCAAATGATGCAAGGGATGACTACAGAGGGAGTCAACTATATGGGCAACTTCAAAGGACCTCAAAACTAAGTCTATAGCAATACTTACAATCCAAGTTGGAGGAATCATCCAAATTTCTCTTAGAGCAATCAAGGAAACAACCAGTGGAGACCACAAGCACCACCAGGATTTGGAGTAAGAATGCATAATAACCTCAACCTCAATTTCACTAAAATAAAAATTCATCCTCTGGAACTTCAATGGAGAGTAAGATGGAGAAATTCATGGATGTGATGTCATTAAAGATGAGCCAGTAAGATGAAGCGCAAAAGAGGATGAAGCAAATGATCCAAAATCATTCTTCTTCTATTCACAATCTAAAAGTGCAAATGGGGCAGCTAGCAAATTCCTTGTCAATAAGGAATCAAGGTGCATTACCAAGCAATACGGAGAAGAATCCAAAAGAGTAAGTAAAAGCTATCACCTTGAGAAACGGTACAGAGATCCAAACACCTAAGGCAATAATATATTATGAAAAAAAGAAGAATGAAAGAGAGAAAGAACAGGATGATGAAAGGGTTGAGATACCAGAAGAAAAAGGAGTATGACTAGTAGTTTGCAAAGTTCTTGGAAAGATTCAAGACACTCCACATCAATATGCTTTTTGTGGAATGTCTAGCTCAGATGCCAAAGTATGCAAATTTTTTAAAGGAGCTGATTTCCAACAAAAAAAAGTTATAGGAATTTGAGACAGTCATACTCACAAAGGAGTGCAATGCCATCATCTCAAATAAACTTCTTTTAAAAAGGAAGCAACCAAGGAGTCTTACTATTCCATGTTTTATTGGAAATTTATCATTTCAAAAATCTTTGTGTGATTCAGGTGCTTCTATTAATCTTATGCCTTTGACTATTTATAGGAAATTAGGACTTGGAGAAGCAAGACCAACAAACATCCGTCTACAACTGGCATATAGGACAGTATAGGAACCAAAGGGAATAGTGGAAGATATGCGAGTAAGGGCTGAAAAATTTATTTTTCCAGTGGACTTTTTCGTTCTTGACTTTGAGGAAGATGAAGACGTTCCATTGATCCTTGGTATGCCTTTTCTCTACACTGCTAAGGCAATCATTGACATTTATGATGGAACACTAACTTTAAGAGAAGGTGAGGAAAGTTATAAGTTTAATATCTATCAAGGTATGAAACATTCTTCTAATAGTGATTTGTGCTTTAGAGTTGATGTTTTGGATGAATGTGTGATTGAAGTCCAACGAAGGAGGTTGGCAAAGTGTGATGAATTGGAGTATATTGAGAAGTATATGTAGGTACAAACCCCTTAAGATGAAGATTACCTTAAAAACCAAACTCATTTTTCCCAAATTCAATTATCAAACACTGAACCTACACTACCATCAATCATAAAACCACTGAATGTAGATTTTAAACCTTTACCTCAACATTTAAGGTATATTTTTCTTAGAGAGAACCAAACTTTACCTGTGATTATATCCTCTAAACTCACCTAAAACTAAGAAGACTTGCTTGTAAGGATGCTCAATAGGAGAATAAGAGCAATTGGTTGGAAAATTTCAAATATAAGAGGGATAAGTCCATCTTATTACATGCACAAAATTATAATGGAAGACGGATACAAGCCAACCATTGAAAGGCAAAGGAGGCTAAATCCAAATATGCAAGAAGTGGTGAAGAAAGAGGTAGTCAAGCTATTAGATGCATGGATTATTTATCCAATTTCAGATAGTTCATGGGTAATTCCTATCCAGTATGTACTAAAGAAAGGATGAATGACTGTGGTGGAAAATGAAAAAGGTAAGCAGATCTCCACAAGAGTAGTGACTAGATGGAGAGTGTGCATTGGCTACAGAAAGTTGAATTCAACTACTAGAAAGGATCACTTTCCACTACCATTTATTGATCAGATGTTAGAGAGGATAGCAGGACATGCTTTCTACTATTTCCTAGATGGTCATTCAGGCTAAAATTAGATAGCAATTACTCCAGAAGATTAAGAGAAAATGACATTCACATGTCCTTATGGCACATTTGCATATAGAAGGATGCTATTTGGATTGTGTAATGCTCCAGCAACCTTCCAAAGGTGCATGATGGCTATATTCTCAGACTTGATAGAAGAAATTATGGATGTGTTCATGAATGACTTCTCAGTATATGGAAGCTCTTTTGAAGGATGTTTGGAGAATTTGGAGCAGGTTCTTACACGGTGTGAAGAGACAAATTTAGTACTAAATTAGGAGAAGTGTCATTTTATGATGGAGGAAGGAATAATTCTTGGAAATAAAATTTCAGCACAAGGTATTGAAGTGGATAAAGCAAAAGTGGAGACCATTAAAAAGCTTCAATACTCAACAAATGTCAAAGGAATTCAAAGTTTCCTAGGCCACGCGGGATTCTATCGACTGTTTATCTAAGATTTCTCAAAAATTTCTAAACCTCTTTGTAAATTACTTGAGAAATATTCTTTTTTTGACTTTACTAGTGATTATAAATTGGCTTTTGAAAGGTGGAAGGAAGCATTGATAATAGCTCCCATAGTTGTCTCGCTAGATTGGAATCTTCCATTTGAATTGATGTGCGATGCAAGTGATCATGCAATAAGAGCTGTACTTGGCTAAAGGAAGTAGAATAAACTTCATGTCATCTATTATGCAAGCCAAACCTTGAATGATGCACAACTCAACTATGCCACAACCGAGAAGGAGATGCTAGCAGTAATTTTTGCTTTTGATAAATTTTGATCTTACTTACTTAGTTCTAAAGTTGTTGTATATACAAATCATGCAGCATTGAAAGACCTCTTAAACAAGAAGGATTCAAAGCCAAGGCTCATGCGATGGGTGCTGCTTTTACAAGAGTTTGACATTAAAATTAAAGACATGAAGGGATCAGAGAATGTAGTAGCTGATCATCTCTTAAGATTGGAGCTAGAGCAAAAAGGCAATGAAGAGAAAGAACCTATCTAGGAGCTATTTCTAGATGAGATGTTGTTAGCAATCCAAAGATTAAATGCACTATGGTTTGCAGATATAGCTAACTTTGTATCAAATGGAAAATTTTTAGAAGAATTCAATAGTCAACAGAAGAAGAAGCTCATTTATAATTCCAAGCATAATCTGTGGGATGATCCATATCTCTAGAAGCTATACAATAATGGTTTGATAAGAAAATGTGTAGGAAATGAAAAAATCGGTTCAATTTTATAGCATTGTCATGGGATGGTCAGTGGTGGTCATTTTGGTCCACAAAGAACTACTGTAAAAGTTCTTAAAGTAGGGTTCTATTGGCCTACTCTCTTTCATGATGCTAGAAAGTGTGTACTCAGTTTTGATGCATGTCAAAGGAGTGGCAACATTTCAAAGAAGGATGAAATGCTCCAATTAGGAATTCTTGAGATAGAAATATTTGATGTATGGGGTATAGATTTCATAGGGCCATTTCCTATTTCAGATGGAAAGAAGTACATACTTGTTTGTGTAGATTATGTTTCCAAATGGGTGGAAGTTCAAGCTTGTGCAGTAAATGATGCAAGAATAGTTTGCAAATTCATGAGCAAACTCTTTGCTAGGTTTGGAATGCCTTGAGCTATTATAAGTGATGGTGGAACATATTCTGTAACAAAAACATGGAAGCATTGCTAGCTCATTATGGGGTTAAACACAAATAGCCACTCCATACTATCCCCAAAACAAATGGATAAATAGAAGTAAGTAATAGAGAGTTGAAGTAAATTCTTAAAAAAATAGTGTGCAAGTCGAGAAAAGAATTGATGTGGGTCAAATATAATATTCTAGTCTCTAAGACTAAATAT
This sequence comes from Macaranga tanarius, assembly GCA_949673435.1. Classification (NCBI taxonomy): domain Eukaryota; kingdom Viridiplantae; phylum Streptophyta; class Magnoliopsida; order Malpighiales; family Euphorbiaceae; genus Macaranga; species Macaranga tanarius. The sequence continues at coordinate 27,815 of CATIWO010376029.1, read as the reverse complement.
AGAGCAAGTAGGGTGTCGAACACTGGGAATTTATGTACTTTATATTAACCGAATAGGTACTAAGATGGATTGGAAAAATATTAATAATGAAAATTGTTGGATTATTCTAATTAATTACTAACTACACTAATTAATCTAATTATTCTAAATATTAAGTTATATAGGGTTTATTAGAACTACAAGTAGGAATTTACCAAGAATTACAAGATAAACAAATAGTTACATGAAATGATTATAAACATGGTATAAGGCATAAATGCAACTCTCATTGTCATATATACTTAAAGTCTTTAAATGCAACTCTCATTGTCACTTAAAGATAATTCATTTAGAGTCTACAAGCATTCTTATATTATTGTAGAGATAAACAAAATCCATAATATTACCATGCAAGGTTTATAATTTTTCTTTAAGTAGAAACCCTTGTCTCCAAGTGATTTCATTGCCTTTAGTGAATCCAATTATATTTCCACCAAAATGGACCAACTCTTATTGTGTACATATTTTATTGGAACATCATATATGGTAGCTAAGCAGACACAACACATTCAAACTCACTATTAAACTCAAACCATTAACATAACATAAAATAAAAGATATAATTCATTGATTCATTCTTCCTTGCAATTATAACAAACAATGGCTAACAATAAGAAGGAAAATAACATACAAAGTCCTAAGAGAGAAAGATAGAACTTTGAATGTAGATAGCCTTCTTAAAGATTCCTTGACTTGCTTTGAATGTTCTTTACTTGAATATTTGAATTGCACTAATAATACTAACTAAATAAAACTATTACTTTTGATAAAAATAAAATACTTTATGATGTCTCTTATCTATATATTGTTCTTTTTTTTTTTTCTGAAATGCAACCAATACATATATTTATAGGCCTTAGGAGCAGTTACAAGTGATTAAAATTCGTATACAATTAGAAAGGCACCATTTGACATGAAAAGTCACCATCCTGTGCAGATGTAGTAACTTCAAGGGCATTTTCGTCCATCGAAATGATGTTATCTCCAGAAAGTGTCTTCATAAAAGTTGTAGGTCTTTGAGTTAGCTTTCCAATGAAACTTGAATCACCAAATTAAAAGATCTGTAGAGGAAGTTATGGCCAAAATATAAAAACTATATAAAGTTGAAAAATTGCATCCCTTGGGCTCGGCACCACTGTGCCGACTCGGCACAGTCAGCCTTTGTTATGAGTCAGCATGCTATGCCAACTCGGCACAGGCCTAAACATGCTTTCTTTGGCTTTTTTTTGGCTTTCCTTCACTCCAATGCACTCCAATACAACTTTAAGTATGAAATTATCCTAGAGTTAACTATAAAACACACAAGCAACATCAAAGCACAAAAATAACAATAAAAATGCAATAAATAATTAAAATGCAAATGAAAAATAAATAAAAAGTAACAAAATGATCCTAAATAACTATGCTAACTTGCATACCATCAAATTTTCCCACACTCAGACATTGCTTGCCCTCAAGCAAGAAATAAAAATCTAAGCAAGAAAAATAACAAAAATTTTATCTTTACTAAAACATATGTAGCCATCTTAACAAGTCATTCTAATAATGAAAGAAATTTTATAAAAAAAGTTAGTTAACAACTAACTTTCAATGCTCAACAATGATAGAGAAAATAAGTCTCAAAGCATAGGCAACAAGTTTAACATATTATCTCAACCTATTAATAACAAAATCAAGAATACAAAGTCAAAGTGCTAACCAAACTATTTTAGAACTGATCACCCTAAGATTGAATTAATACTATAGGCTTAATCGAGAGATAGGTTCTGTAGGATTAGGCAATAACCTATTTGATTGCTTAATTAGTTAAGAGATAGTTAAGTGGATTAATATTGATTAAAGGTTATGTTTAAAATTGGAATTAAAAGGCATTAGGTTGGTGAGAGCCGGTAACCTTAGTGTTAATTAATCTCCAATTAATTATAGGTTTATCTGAGAGGAAAACTTATGGTATCTGAGATCCCTTTAAAATGAATTAGAAATAGTTAAACCTAATTGGTTAATCAATCTTTTAAGATGGTCTAATTGAGATTAAACAACCCTAGCTTTTAATATTTGTTTGAATTTGAATTTACTTTAATTTGTATTGGTTTTAGTTTTTAAAGAATCTAAACTCTATTTTGGTGTCTAAATAAACAAACATAGTTAGTATTGCAATATTCAATTCACAATCTCTGTGGGATGATATCTTTATTTACTACTTAATACGATTCTATACACTTGCAGATTTTGTACACTTCATGAGCTCTTCAAGATGAAGCCATAAGAGTCAATCACCGAAATAACTAATAGACTCAATGCACTTCTCACCACCTTAAGAAAATTAAGAAATAACTACTCCAAAGAAGAAGTGAACACCAAGATCTTAAGAGTGTTGCGTAAAAAGGATTAGGAATCAAAGGTTGTCAAAGCTCTCCACTGACATTCTCATAGGAAAACTATTGACTTATGATTTCACCTTAAAACAAAAAGAATAGGAGAAAGAAGAAAAGAAAGAAAAGAAAAAGGGGATTGCTTTAAAAGGCATCCAAAAAGATAGTGAAGAGGAGAGTCTTATTGACTTAAGTAAGAAAGATAATGAGATTGTCATGCTCACTAAGAACTTTGAAAAGTTATTAAGAAGGAAGAATTTCTCAAGACAAAGAAACAAATAAGTCATTTGCTATGAGTGCAAGAAGGCGGGCCACATAAGGAGTGAGTGTCTAAGACTCAAGCACAAGGGCAAGGGAACCAAGAAGCAGAAAAAGGCCTTCAAAGCCACTTAGGATGACTTATCTAATTCAAAAAAGGAAGAGGACAACCAAAAGGTGGCCAATTTATGCTTTATGGCTCATGAAGATAAAGAGATACCTTTTATTTCTAATTCTTCTTGTTGTGATGATGATGATGATATTAATTATAATGATGATAATAATGATGATGATAGCTCTATTATGAGCAAACTTGTCTTAAAATAAAAAAAAATTCCTTCAAAAAAAATTATAAACTATAGCTTTCAAAAATGTCAAAAGAATTTAAGGATCTAAAAGATAATTTTTCTAAAGTGATTTTCTCAAATGAGCAATTATCTAATGATTTGAAAGCTTTTACCTCTTTGAGATGTGAATTTGATAAGACTAAAGAAGAAAATGAGAAACTTTCTAAATAATTTTTAGGGCTAAAAAATTTTATTTTCAAGTTTCACAAACGAGAAAAACTTTTGATGCTCTCTTAACTTGTCAAAAATTCCATTGTGATAAATATGGAATTGGATATAAACATGGAGCTATATCATCATCTTCTCAAAATAAGTTTGTGAAAGCCAGACTTAACTCCACTCATGCTCCTAGTAGTAGCTCTAAGGCTAAAGCTACTTTAACTATAAAGTCTCACACATTTAGAGCTAAGTCTTTCAAAACTTATCCCCCTATGGCTCAAAGGTCTAAGAATAATCCAAAAGGCCTCAACCAAAGCATGCTTTTATATACACAATGAAACACACACCTAAGTATGCAACCCACACCATTATTTGCACAGTTGTGAATGTATGTCTCATGCGCATTCAAGGACTCACATGCCCACAAGATATACACAACACCCTCATATTCACTCTAGAACTAATATGCCTAGTAGAAAATTTATGCAATTTTCTAATGTCAAATACTCATATACATCTAGGCCTAATAGATTTGTAAATGTGAAATGTTTTTATTGTATGACCCTTGGGCATACTAGTACTATATGCTATTATAGGATATTGCATTCACAATTATTGCCTTTGAACTACTTTGAGACTAACCAACCTAGACCACTTAAGATTTGGGTTTAAAAGAATGTTTAATTTATTATTGTATAAGTGTGCTTAAAATCTGCCAAGGGCAATGGTACTTAGATAGTAGTTATTCAAGGCACATGATCGGAGATAAAGACCAATTCATTTCTCTTGAAGTTAAAGATGAAGGTAATATCACGTTTAGAGATAATGTCAAAGGGAAGATAATGGGAATTGGTGAAATAGGTAACCCTCAAACTCTCTCTATTCATCATGTTTTATTGGTTGATGGATTGAAACAAAGCAGATAACAAAGAATTTAAATGCTTGATGTCTATTTCCCATGACACATGGACTTGGCATAGAAGGTTAGGATATGCTAATTTTAAAATGATTAGTGTGCTTAATAAAAGTGAACTTGTGGATGGTCCACCCAAATTGAAGTTCATCAAAGAAAGATATGTGATGCTTATCAAAAGAGGAAGTAAGCTAAGACATCATTCAAGCTTAAAAATAGAGTATCGACCTGTACGCCACTTGAGCTAATACATATGGACTTATTTGTACCAACTAGAGTAGCTAGTTTAGGTGGAATGCATTATGCATTTGTTTTTGTTGATGATTACTCTAGATTTACTTGGCTATATTTTCTAGCTTATAAGAATGGTACTTTTAATACTTTTAAAAGATTTGCAAAAAGAGTTCAAAAGGAAAAAAGTTTTTGTATTTTTAGTATTAGAAGTGACCATGGAATTGAATTTAAAAATGAATTTTTCAATTCATTTTGCAATGAAAATGGTATTTCTCATAACTATTCTTCTTCTAGAGCACCTCAATAAAATGGGGCAGTTGAGAAGAAGAATAAAATTTTAGTAGAAATGGCTAAAACTATGTTTCATTAGTATAACTTGCCATTACACTTTTAGGCGGTGTTAACACCGTTTGTTATATTTCATATCATATTTTTAAAAGATCAATTTTAAACAAAACCTCTTATAAGTAATGGAACAATAGAAAACCCAAGATTTCATATCTTAGAGTATTTGGATGTAAATGCTTTATATTAAATACTAAGAACAATCTCAGAAAATTTGATTTAAAAGCTGATGAAGATATATTTTTAGGCTATTTCACCTCTAACAAAGCATATACAGTTTTTAATAAAAAGAACTCTAATGGTTAAAGAGTCCATGCATATTGTGTTTAATAAATCTAACCCACTTGATCCGAGAAAGGATCTTATTATTATTGATGATTTTATAGATGACTTTATGAACATAAACCTACAAGAAAAAGATGCCCCAAAGCCTTTAGAATTAGAAGCACCAGTAAAAGAGAACTTTCAAGAAGTACTTCCATCAAATAAAGAGCTTCCAAAGGATTGACACTATAAGAAGGACAATCCAAAAGAACTAATCTTGGGTGAAACTTAAAAAAGAGTAACCATTAGATCCTCCTTTAGACCTTTATTTAATCTTACCTTCATTTCTTAAACTGAGCCAAAGTCTACTAATGAGGCTTTGGAAGATGAATATTGAGTACTTATTATGCAAGAGGAACTCAATCAATTTAAGAGAAATAAAATTTGGAACTTAGTTCTTAGACCCAAGAATTATCCTATTATTGGCACCAAATGGGTTAACAAAAATAAGTTAAATGAACAAAGTGTCATTACTAAGAATAAGGTAAGATTAGTGGCCAAAGATTATAATCAAGAAAAAGCATTGATTATGATGAAACCTTTACCCCTATTGTAAGGTAAAAGGCAATTAGGATGTTGCTTGCATTTGCATCTTATATAGATTTCAAATTATTTTAAATGGATATAAAGAGTACAGTATTAAATGGTTACATCAAATAAGAAGTTTATGTAGAATAAGCTTCGAGTTTTGAGAGTCATGAATTTCCTAACATGTGTTTAAATTAACCAATGCACTATATGGATTAAAACAAGCTCCTAGAGTTTTGTATGAAAGGTTGAGCAACTTCCTATTAGAGAAAGGATTCTCTAAAGGAAAGGCTGATATAACTCTTTTCATAAAGAAATCTAATAATGACTTGCTAATTGTTTAAATATAGGCTTAATACATACCCAGCCCCCTGAACTTATCAGCTTTTTTCACTTTGGCACCTTAACTTATAGTTTTTCCATTTTAACACCTGAACTTGCCACTTTTTATCAATTTGACACCTCTACTTATAGATTTTGGTCAGTTAAATACCTATACATGTCACATGCTGAATCGCTAATGTGATGATAGGGGTTTAAAAATTATATTTTGGGCAAGTTCAGGTGTTGAAATGGCAAAAGCGTAAGTTGAGGTGCCAAAGTAAAAAAAGCTGGCAAGTTCAAGGGGCTGTGTATGCATTATGCCTTAAATATATATTAATGACATTATATTTAGTGCTACTAACTATTGCTTATGTAAGGAATTTTCTAAGTTAATGTAAGGAGAATTTGAGATGAGCATAATAAGCGAACTCAAGTTCTTCTTTGGACTTCAAATTAAGCAATGTGAGGATGGGATCTTTATTAACCAAGCTAAGTATACAAGAGACATCCTTAATAAGTTTAGGATGGAAGGAGACAAGGCTAGCAAGACACTAATGAACACCGCAACCAAACTCTTTAAGAATGTGAATGGCAAGCCAGTTGACGAAAAAAATATAGAGCTATGATTGGATCCCTTATCTATTTAACCATTAGTAGGTTAGATATAATGTTTACTACTTGTTTGTGTGCTAGTCCTAAAGAGTCTCATTTGTATGCCATCAAAAGAATGTTTAAATATCTTATTAGCACTTTGCATTTAGGACTATGGTACCCTAGAAGTTCAACCTTTAACTTGATTAGTTATTCGAATGTGGACTTTACCGATACTCTATTAAATAGAAAAAGAACTTTCAAAACTTGCTAATTTTTAGAACAATATTTAGCTTCTTAGTTTAGAAAGAAATAAATTTTAGTTGCCTTATCCATTACTGAAGTTGAATATGTGGTGGCTGGTTGTTATTGCTCACAAGTTTTGAGGTAAAATAATAACCCATGGACTATGGCATTAGTATTGATCACATTCCAATTAAATGTGAGAAAATAAGTGTTGTCAACCTTAGCAAAAATCTCATTCAGCGCTCTAAAATGAAACATATTGATATTAGACATTATTTTTTGCATGATCATACTCAAAGTGGTGACATTATTCTTGAATTTGTTGATGCTAGCAATCAACTAGCCGATATTTTTACCAAACCATTTAATGAGGATCATTTGAATTTCATTAAGCAAGAACTTGGTATGCTAAATGGTTCTAGTTTGAGATGATTTATGATGATGCTTATATTCTTGTATGATTATATGCATTGAAATTTATTAATAATTAATTATAATTAAGCATCCGAAGTTGCATTTGATTTGCATTTTCAATGCTAATTAATGATTAATCATTGAAATTAATTTACATGATTAATTATTTAAATAGCAAACATTAATTTGTTCATTAAGACCCTACATCCTTTGGATGATCAAAATTTATTACAAAAATATCATTGATTTTAGCGAAAATTAATTTAATTTTACAGTTTTTAATTCTACCAATTTAGTCCAAAAGGACTTTTTGAAAGTTTGGGGACCAATTGAAACTTTTCCTCACAACTGGTGCCCTTGAATAAGCTACTCATGACATGTGGCAGTAGACAAGGCAGTGCCACTCATAATTAATGGTCACGATCATGAGCAGTATCACGATTGACACTCACGATCATGAGAGTCAAAGCTGCCAACTCGGATTTTGACCATGTTCACCATATTTTGATATATTTCATACATAACAAAGCCCTAACAATTATTTAACCTCAACCATTAATCAAAACTTGAACAAAAGGTGAATATTCATGCAATTTTGCTATAATACCCCCTTTGGTTCATGGTTTTCCATATTAAATCCTCATTGCTTCTCTTTAGCATTTTCTTTTGCTTTCATTACTCTCTTTAGCATTTCCTTGCTTGCAAACTTCTTCTTCATTTTTCTTTCAATATCTCTATACTCCATCATTATTTTTATTGCATCATTTCATTCCTCATCACTTATGGCACCTAAGAAGAGCATTAGGTAAGAAGCTTCTTCATCTTCTACTCGAAGAGCACTCAAAGAGCACAAAAAGAAAAGCCCTCCTACCTCTTATATATAAGCACAAATTTGCTAAAAAATAATGGAATTCTCCAAAAGAACCATTATTCCTTCAAGGTATATTCAAAAGTGGCACTTGAAGAGGTTGGATGCTTTGATGAAGTGAAAGAATTACTTGAAAAGGTAGGCTTATTCAACCTTGCCTTTTATCCATCCCACTCATCCTTAATTAGTTATTGAGTTTCTTTCTAGTTATTACCTTGGAATTAATATTATTGATGCCCAAGACCTTTTGAATAACATAAGATTTAAATTGGGGGGGTAGAGATAGGTTCCTCACCGCTCAAGATTTTGATTCCATCTTTAGCTTTTAACAAGGAGGCATGTTTAAGCTAACTCCAATTCGTCACCTCACAATTTTTTAGATAGATATTGTAAAGCCACCTTATGTGGTTTCCATATTGATGTCACTAAATCATCTTCTCTCAAATCTAAAGCCTTTGGTACATCTAAATCCAAAGACTTTTTATATACTCTATCAATGCTAGAGGATAAATTCATGAAGCCATTACCTTTGATGATTTTTTTCTACTCCGTTGCATGGTTGATAATGAATAAATTAAGTTAGGAAGGATGTTTTATTGGAAACTTTGGCTAATTAGTGATGGTGCTTCGAATAATATTTGCATTGGTAGCTTCATAGCAAAACTTTCCCACCATTTTAGGATCAATACTTCCTACCTTAATATTATTTCTTCTAACCTTCTTGATTTTACCTTCATCAAAAATTCTAAACCATTCAAAAAAGTGAATGGAATATGGTGGTAAAAGGATGAAAAGCTTGCTCAAGTAAAAGATAAAGAACTTGAGCAATATTTTAAAGACATTGATCAATTCCACATGGAAGGCATGGGTGAACAAGCTCAACAAATAGGAGAAGAAGAAGCACCTATGGTTCAAGCACGTACTATGCCCTAAAGGAAGAAAACTAGAGGTGAAGGAGCTTCAAGTGGTGCACAAACATGTAGTGATGAGGCTTAATGGGTTGGTGACATGTTCAATAAAAATCCCTTGATGGAAACTGATGCATATGGATATGGGGAGACATGCCCGTGCATCTGGCCGTGTGACGTTTTGTTTTAAAATCATCATCGAAACATGCCCGTGTATGATCGAGGTCAGGCCGTGTTCCAAGCCGTATAACAATTTGCCAGTTTTTCATAGCTCGCATATGCCCGTGTCTCGATAGATTTATTTTATACAAATTTGTGTTTTAATTAGCTAAACATGAGTTTTCTTTACTAATTAGAATTCTAGTCTAATTAGGAGTTTCTTTATATTTTCTTTTCTAATTAGGATTTTTGTTTATTTAGGAGTTAATTACATATTCCTATATGGAATTGGTTTATTTCAGAATTAGTTTAGGGTTAGGATTACAAGTCTATAAATACTTGTATCAACATTATTATTTTGAGAAGTTGATTGATTTTATTTAAATTCTTAATTAAATTTTTTTGAGTTCTTACAAGAGCTATTTTCTGAATTTGCTTCGAGCGTGTTGCGATTCAACCTTGATAATTAGAGATCCTAGTTGATAGATAACTAGTATTGCTAATTCCTTCAACCTTGATAATTAAAGATCCTAGTTGATAGATAACTAGTATTGCTAATTCCCTTTAGTTTATGCTAGATAGATCTTTGGGCAAAAGTTCCAATAGATTGTTATAAATCCTAGTTGTTAGATAACTAGCGGGTTGTATCAGAAACCAACTTCATATAAGGTTTGATCATATTAAATCACACTTTAACATAAGGTTTAATCAAGTGGATGCTCACATTACTCATCTTCAATATAATGTCTATTATATATATAAGAGGCAAGGATATGAATACCAATATGCTCCATTTCTCTTATCCACCACCTCAAGAATAAGGAGGTAATAAATATCAAGGCCATGATGATGATGGAGATGACCAAGCTTAGCTTTTTTAAGCCTTTATCCATATATTTCATTCATGTTTTTCATTATAACTTTCATCTTGTATTTTCTTTCTATAATCTTATGGACTACATTATCTACCTTATATGTCTATGTTTATGTCTTTTTCTTGTTTTCATCTTTATGCCTTTCACTTATGTGTCTAAGTTATCTATTTGTAATGTTGTTTATTATCAGTGTAATTTTTTTTATTTTTGTACTTTGACAAAGGGGGAGAAATAGAGTTATTTTAAAGAAATATACATGAATAATTGATTAAACATATGCAATGAATGCTTCATATGCTTGATAAGTATGCTTAATATGATTAATCATGAACTTAATTCTAAGTGTCTAAATGGATATCAAAGCTGTAGTTGATACTAACATACATTAAGGGGGAGCATATACTAAACCCTTAATATATAATTGAGGGGAAGCAAACCTTTCACACATACACATTTATGCTTTGTTGTTAATCACTCAAAATCATTTGTCAAAGTCAAAAAGGGAGAGATTATTGACTATTTTCATGATCAATTTCTAATCCACCTTGATTTTGACTTTAACAAATGATTTTGGATCGCTAATATGTTTGTTTAAGTGTGTTATCAAGCTAGGACTAAAATTATAACTTAAGAAGCAAGCTTTGAAGATCATAGAAATATCATTTTAAAGTCCTTAAAACCCTCATAAATTTCCTTCAGGTGATCATAAAGTCATGTAGATTAAATGAGGTTAAGAAAAGCAAGTTTATAGAGCTTATAGTGCTCCTCACGAGTGCCCCTTACGATCATGAGGAGAACTTATGTGCATAGCTCAAATGGAGTCCAAGTTGAGTAGGGGGACCTCATTTCTCATTGTCCCTGCTCACGACCCTACTCCCCACGACCATGAGCAGGCTCACAATCCAATAGGAAAGCTCTAAATGTTCACTATTCATCTATTTTCAACAGGCAATGGCTATATTTTTTTATCCTTATGACCAAAGCCACCTTGCGATCGTGAGCACCCTAATGTCTATAAAAAGTTAAAAACTCATTTAATGAAGATGAAGGATTTGGACGAATTTGTGTATTTTCAATCTTTATTCTTGAATTCTAGTATTTTAATCATCTATTTGTCATATAAAGAATGATGATTTTCTTCTAATTTATCTACAATTTATACTCTTTATTAATTATGGGCATAACAAAATTTTTCCACCAAAACATATAGTAAAAAAAGGACAAAATAAACCCTAAAATATGCATGTTGGGCTATAGTGCCACAATACTACCTTTATTGCCATAAGGTAATTTTGTGCCCAAACAGCACCATAACACTTCTAACCAAGTGCCAAGGCACTATAGGACATTGTCCTTAACGTGCTAGCTTATAAAAGTTGTGAAAAATATTCCTATAATCAACAGAAAGCATAAATAAATAGAGATATGAAGGAAATCAAACTTCTAACTAAAAACTAACTAAATTATAATCTAATTCTAATAAATTAAACTAAAAATTCTAAATTGAGTAACTAGAAACTAAACTAAATCAGTATCCATCAAAGTGTCGGTATGGTCGATGCCCTCATTCTTGAAGTAGGCTAAGCATCATCTCTAAGAATTGAAAATCCATTTAAAAAAGCATCAATATCAGCCATTATATACATAGAAGAAAATAAAAAATTAATGCATAAGGAAAATACGGTACTTTTTAAAAGTATTCACGAAATCGTCAACCTCCTCATCGGTAATCTCATAAGTTGATAGGCATGAAAGTCTATTATCAAAAAACTTATTAAGTAGGTAGCTTTGCATTTAAACATGAGCTCATTTAGAAAGATGGTATCGATGTATTAAAAGTTTTGTGGATGCTTTATCAAATGAGATTTATCAAACATGTATATATGTAAACTTAAACTCATATTGAATTATGAAAAAATAAAATTGTCAATCCCTATTTACATCTGCTATCTTACTGTATAAGCCATGTCCAAGCATAATAGTTAATGAAAATACTAATTCCTCCAGTTCTTTAGTACTTCCCATATAGGTACATATGCATTTTAAAGTTTGATACCTTACCCTGTCAATAAACTAACTCATTGAAAGCCATTAATAGCCTATAACTGTTAGGGTGGAGTTGACCTAATGCAGTATCATAAGTTTTTAAAAAGTGCTTTACAAAGGGATCTAAAGGAAACCTCAACTTACCCTCTAACTAATTTTTATAAACTATTACTCTATATTTTAATTTCTCAGCTTATGGTAAATGCTAAATTTTGCTTTTACATAATAGAGTGTTAATTTTTTAGGGATATTGTATTTAATCCTAATATCTCTAAGAACCTCTTTAGTGACACTAGAAAGGAAATTATCACCACAAAATGGCATAAAAAGAAGTAAGTTTATGGATAAGAAAAAATGAAAGAAAAGATACTTGTCCTTAATTTAAGGTATGAACCTTGTAAAAAGAAGATTAAAACTCAAAAAAATGAACTTCTTGAGATTTGTTTGAAGAATTTAAAGATTGAAGGAAGGAAACCTGAGAGAAGAGAGAAAGTCACAATGAATATTGAAAGTAATAAAACTAAAAATGAAATGGAAGGTTAGAAATTTATAAAAAATCATAAAGGTGCAAATGGTTATGATAACTCTTAAATTTAGAAGTGCCATAATGAGAAGTTGAGGGGTATTTTCATCACTAAACTTTTTGATAGGCATCATATGTGCTAATTTAAATCTATAATGGTAACATGTCTTTTAAAGACTTCATTATAATATTTTATATCAACATGAAATTCAAAAGAAGTTGTAAATGCCAAAAATAATACATTTACCATGATAATAGATGAACAAATATGCTCATTCAAAAAGCAAAGCAATTATCGTCCATCCATAAGGTATAAGAAGGAGGATTTCTACTAAGTAAATGAATCAAATATGCATTGAGGTCAGGATTATTAATTAATATATTAGTGTTGACCATTTACATGATCAATCCCTAATCCATCTTAATTTTGACTTTAACATATGATTTTGAAATTACAAATATTTTTTCTTGAGTGTGTTATCAAGCTAGGACTAAAATCATCACTTAAGATGCAAGCTTTGGAGATCATAGTAATGTTACTTTGAAAAGGGGTAAGCACGAGTCCGAAAAATCTAGGGATTAAAAATTTTCGATATAGTACCAAATTTTGGAAATTTTAAAAATAAAATCTCCAATACCAGTACCACATTTAAAAATTTTTATACCATACCATACCATTTTTTTGAAACGGTTCGCTATAGGGATTCAGTTCTTTCGGAACAGATCGATACGGTACGGTACAATTCGGGAATTTAAACACATTTTATAGTACTAAATTGAGAATAATAACAATATTACTTTCTATTTAATAATAACAAGAAATCAATATTGATAGATATTATCATAAGACTAATTTTAAGAAAATTTTTCTTATTTATGCAAAGAAATAGTCAAGTCTCTAAAGTATGTAACATATTTTCACTATTTTATTTCAGGAATTAATAACATATGAAAAAAAATTCTATATCTCTATTAAAATTATAATTTAATTTAATTTAATTTTTTTTTAATAAAGATAGTCACGTAAACTAATTATTTACTAAATAAAATATCTAATCATCCATACATATTAGTTAGTTATAGACAAAGTTTAATAAAAATGAATTGAAGTAAACATAATATATCACTGTTGTCTTAGTCCCTCAAGAGGGTCATCATAAAATATAAAATTGAGGTCATTCTCTTTCCAAAACTCTAAATAATATTACTTATGATACTTAAAAAAAACTAATAAAAGGCAAATAAAACTAATAATATTATTTACCTCATTAATTTGAAATAATACCAATAAGATTACTTATGAAAAATAATAATTAATAAGTTATTAAATGCAATAATAACAATGTATTTTAATTAATAAAAATGACTAACTTTTCTTATTTGTTGTTTGTAAGGTCACTACTTAATTTAATCAAAACGAAGTAGTTTTGGGCAAAACTACGTCATCTTGGTTATCTATAATATATGTTTATATATATTAATATACAATAAAATAATAATTATAATAATATTATTTAACTTATTAATTTGATAATGATAATAATGTTCTTATTTTTCATATTTTAAGTTTAAATTGTATTGTAATGAGCATTCCACATTCTTATTTGTTAATTGAATTATTTGAAACTATGAAATGTAAATTTTATTATTATCATATTTAAGTTTAAATTGTAATATAATAAATATTTGAATAATAATAGTAGTAGTAGTAATAATAATATTAATAATTTATTTATTATATCTTAAACACAAAACATATTAATGTTAATTATATATTATTATACATATATTAATATATATTAATTGATAATATAGTAAAAACTATATAATTAATATATATATATATATATATATTTATTTATTTATTTATTTATTTATATATTTATATATTTATATTCGGTGCCATATATTCAATGTCATATTCGGTTTTTAGGTCGGTGCAGTTTCGGTAAAGTTTGGTATGGTTCTTAATTCAATTTTTTGAAAACATCCAGTACCATACCATATTAGTTAAAAATTTTGTTCGGTATGATTCAGAATTAAAATTATTCAGTCTGGTGCGGTTTTACATCTTTCAGTTCAGAACCTTAGTTCAGTTCGGTATTTTCTCTGTCTCGTACTCAGCCCTAATTTTGAAGTCTTTAAAACCCTCATAAATGCCCTCCAAGTGATCATAAAGTTTACAGTACTCCTCACAAGTGCCCCTCATAGCCATGAGGAGCACTCATGAGCAAAGCTTAAATAGAAGCCAAGTTGAGTAGAGGGACAACACTGCTCATAGTCCCTGCTCATGACCGTGAGTAAGATTATGAAGATGCTCATGATCAGGTTTATGTTCCAGTTGGAAAGCTCCAAATAGTCACTATTCAGAGACAATGACTATATTTTTTGATCCTCACAGCCATGAGCCTCCTTCTCATAATCGTGGGCACCCCAATTTCTGTAAAAATCTGAAAAAACTCATTTAATGAAGATGGTGAAGGATTTGGATGAATTTTTGGCTCTCGAACATCTAGTTTTTGATCTCTATCTATAAATATTAGCCTTAAAATTTCATTTAAAAAGTTAGAAAGGAAGCATTTATTCTTAGTATCTATCAAAGCTTCTTTTATAACTCTTTAAAATTCTTCAATCATACTTAAGTTCTTGAGTGTTGGGTATGTAATTAGAATTATGATCACTCTTCTACTCCTTTTTTGGGTTAAGTTAGGGGAAGTGATATTTATTTCTATTATTGGTTTGAGTGTTAGCCATTAAAACACTTGAAATTTGGTTTCGGTTTGAGTTTAGCTAAGAAAAACTCCATTATTATAACAGTTTAACTTGAGCCTTGAAAAAACTCTTTGATTATAATCAATCTCATTAATAGATTAGTGTAGAGTTTGAAAATCCTAACTTGAAGATAAGTTAGGTAGAGACGTAGGATTAATTGATAATCCAAACTCCTTAAATATCTTGTGTTCTTTGTGTTTGCTTTCTCATCTTTTATTTCATTTCTTGATTTTTATTTTTTTCAATTATTCTTTTAAAGTCCTCTTAATCTCACTAAAATTCAATTAGCCTTATTCATCCCCTCCCCCCCCTCTAAGGCATTTTACAACATAATGGGTTTGTAAAGTTAAAACTATAAAGTTTGAGACACATAAAATCAAATAATTCAATACGGATTGAAAGACCATATTCAATCAGGATAAAGTAGGTAAAAGGAGTCTGAACCTTGTAAGAAAAATTACTCAATTTTGCCTTATTTCCACTACTATATAAAAAGAGTTATGGAGACCTAAAAAAGATTTTATAATATATACACATACTAATTTAAACATCAGAGTCCCTATGGACTTGAGAATATTATTATTTATTTGTGTTCACAAGTCATATTTGTAAAGCTCGGGACCTTCGCTAAGTTTAGTTGAGAGATTTGAACATTAGATATTGTTTGTATCCAAATTCAAAATTTTGGCTAGCACATAGTTAATCTCAAAGCCCAACCCAATAGAAAGTCTTGAGGAAAAACAAAATTGAAGCTTCTAGAATTTACATTACTAAAGTTAGGACTGAGGTGCTGAGGTAAGAATATGTGTGAAGTTTTTAAAACTTGCTATTGATGAGGAGCTAAGGAAGAAGTTGTCTACAAGTAACAAGATTAACGACATGTAACTGATGAAAACTAATTATTAACTGCTCTTAATTGATGAAAACTAATGGAGAATTTGTGTATAAAAGTAAGAAAAAGCCAACAGAGAAGACACACATCATCAACTAATACAATTCAACAACACAAATAAATCACAGACTATCAACTTTTTATTCTTTAGTAGGTTTTATTCTTATTTTATCTTAAATTTACAAATATTTCTTTCATGTTATCAGTTTATGTTCATCAATCAAGTAATATACGAATTTTACCTTAAATTGCACTATTCTTTTCTCTGTTAATTTTGTTTAGTCAATCCAATGTTTATTAAACTCGCAAATCTCATTGGAATTCGAGCAAATTATGTAAAAGAGTTCGAGAATTCACATTTTCTAAATATAAGTCAGGTTATTTTTTAAGGAATAAATTCCTATGACACCCTTGCGCATCAAATTAACCTGGTTTGCTAAAAATAGCAGCAACAGATACACATATATGTACATGTACAAATGGTAGTTTTCACTTAAATTTAAATTAAAAAGATTATTTCTTACTCTAATCGTACGTATTATTGTATATGTTTTCCAATGACTATAATTAAACATGAATTAATATAACAATTTTTAATTTCATTTGTATAAATATTGTTAGGTCCATTAGGCTGCTCAAGAGGGGAGATAAATTGAGCATAAAAATAAATTTCATAGAAAATTGAAATTAACTAGCAAGCTAATCTCTGAGACTGAAAGACTGATTTTAAATTTTAGCTTTCAAGTTGACAAACTCATAAAAATAATAAAAATACTGATTTTGATCAATAAAAGAAAATCAAAGCAGCCTAGTAGAGTGAGATCTAAAATATAAAACAAATAAGAATAAGAAGAAAGAGTAGAGATCAACATAAGTAATTTTATAGTAGTTCGGCGCCCCTTGCCTACATTCACTCCTTAAGGAACCCTCCTTAAGATTTTTTACCATCTCAAAATCTCTTTTCACAAGTAAAAGACAAGCTAAATATAGCCTTAGATCTACCTAACCTAAGTTGTTACCGCGAACTGGTTTTTAGTAGCTCGAGCAACTAACGTCCTCACTAGTTTTCCCAATAGATCTAAAAAACTATATACGACCCTAGTTTTAATTAGATCCATAAACTAAGCATCTACTGCTTAACAAATTTAAAGATGGTGTGTCTCTCTCTTAAAAATTACAAGCAAATCTATAGATATTAGAGAGAAAATAAATAAGCCAATGAAGCACAATAAAACCTTTTAATGAAAACCAATTTTTCTTTATACACGTACACTTGAATGATTGGTAAAAAATGTTTATATATGCAAAAAGAGTTGTCCTAGATACCAACCTATTCAAGAAATATTTCAAATTCAAAACATATAAAAAAAATGCAAACAAAAATCGTATTTGCAAGAAATCAGCATAAAACTAATTTTTAAGTCAACCTTCCCGAATTAGCTTATTAGAAAATTTTCAGATTTGTCACATGAAAAATCTTTTCTAAAATAGTCTTTGACTTTTAAAAACACTGTCTTCCTATTTAAAAAATCTCTTGCCAATTTTGTATTATTTGATAAATTAAAAACTTCAATTTTTCACAAAAAGATTTTTGCCAATTTAGTGCAAATCGAAAATTTTGGTTTCCAAGACTAAGATTATTTCTCTCTTTTACCCTTAACAAAAAATCTAAAATACTAAAATATCCTACCATTCTCTACATGTGCTTCAAGAGTCTTTTTGGGCTTCATGTCTTGAATCTTTGCAACTTTCGAATTTGATCCACTTGACTTTGCATTTGATCTTTTTCGTTGATGGTCCTTTACACATCACTTGCACAAAACCATTAGTACCTATGTTTATCAAATATTATTATCATAAAAAATTAATGAAGGTTGTAACCTTTAGTCAACTAAAGATGGACTCCTATGTATTTATATTGGATATATATGGGATAATTATTAAAATTTTCATATTTATATTGGACATATATGGAATAATTATTAAAGTTTTTCTAAAATTTTTATGTAATATATAAGTGCATCACTATGCTTTTAGAAATGTATTAAAACCTTCATGAATTGAGTTTTGTTATATTATAACACTCTTAGGCAATTTTTATCGTCACTCAAGAATCAAAATATAAGTTTGTAGTCCAATAGTATCATTTAAGTCCTTATACTTTTTTCACCCACACCATCTTCTACCCATAAAAATTTTCTTAAAACATTTGTAATTATTAAAAAATTATTTATATTTAAATTAATAAAAAAAACTGTTATTTTATGACTCAAGTGTATATTAAACTTACAAGATGTTTGAAAATATAATCCAAAAAATAAAAAATAATAAATTATGAAAACAGAAACATTGTAATTAATGAACAAATCAACTATTTTGTAACTAATAACAAATAAATTAAATAAAAATTATTTTTTTCTATTTCAAATATAAACTTCTTCTTAAGAAAAAATAAATAGTAATTTTTTAATAACAAAAGGAAATATGTTCTTCTATAATTCTTATTGGAGAATTTGTCAAAAATACCTTCTCAAAGAGAATGATATTTTAGTATTCAAGTACATTAATAAATTACGCATAATACTATTTACATTATTTCTTAAATTAATTATATGAGTTAATTCATGTATTAATTAATTAAAAATTAATTAATTTGTTCATCAATTATAAATTTTCTCTTTTATAATCTAATTTTTCAATTATTTAAAATTACGTGACAGAGGACATACAAGTCAAAATCAACCTGATGAAATGTGAAGGAAAGCCCATACACCGCATAGTCTCAAAAATAAAAGGCCATTTGAATCTATCATATGCTTTGCTCATATATAGTTTTAAGGCCATATATCCTCTTTTGCCTTTTGTTTTATGTTTTAAAAAGTGGACAGATTCAATACCAAGCAAAGTATTATCGAAGATATACCTTCCAGGAACGAAGGCGCTTTAAGTATCATAGATAATTTGGGGAAGGACCGATTTTAGCCTATTAACAAAAATCTCACTTATAATCTTATAAATGATGTTGCATAGTGATATAGGCCGAACATCCTTTATAGTCTCAGGACATTACTTCTTTGGTATTAAAGTAACATACGCGTGATTCAATTACAGAGGCATTTCACCAGAATTAAGAAAATTGAGCACTATTTTGATCACTTCATTTTAAACTATATGCCAAAATTTAGAATAGAAAAGAGCCGGCAAGCTGTCAGGCCTAGGTGCTTTAAGAGGGTGCATTTATTGCAATGCAGCAGAGATTTTATCAGCTCTAAAAGGCTCCGATAGAAAAGCTACACTCTCATTGTCAAGTTTTTTATCAAAGCATTTAATAAGCTCTTCCATCTGTAATGAGGCATTAGAGGAAAAAAGTCGATCAAAGTACTGAAAGATGATACCTGTAATAGCATTAACATCATGCTGCCAGCCTGCCACTCTCCATTTGAGTCTTGTAATCGCCCAATAAAATTTTTCCTATTCCTTTCCCAGGCTCACCGATGAAAGAATTTGGTATTACGATCCCCGTCTACTAACCAAAGAGCTCGAGACCACTGGCGCCACATAGATTCTTCTAAGGACAATAAAGCATTCAACTCATTCTTCAACGTCCTTTGCTCATGAGCATCTTTCTCTGATGGTAAAGAAAATAAAGACAATTGCAACTTTTGCCGAACACCTTTAATCCGAGTATAAATATTACCAAAAGTTAGATTATTCAAGTTCGATAAAACATGAGTACACTGTTGGATTCTTGTCAAAACAGATGCACCATCCCTATTATTATCAGAAAGAGATCAGCCTTTACGAACCATAGTCTCACAATCATCATGATCCAACCACATCGACTCAAAACAAAAGATTTTTGGATGAAAAGCATATTGTTTACTCCTTGACTCTAGGTGCAAAAAAATCGACATATGATCAGAGGAGCTTGTGATTAGATGGGACACACGAGCAGAATCAAAGAGATCAGACCAAGCAATATTACAACAAAATCTATCAAGACGTTCTTGACCATTAGCATCCCCAATTCTGTCATTCGTCCAAGTAAAAGGATAACTACGGAAACCCAAATCATCAAGACCACTATCAATAAGAGTATCTCAAAAATTAGATATAGCTCGTTCATTTTTCAGAATTTTGCCCGTTTCTCTGAACCCTTGGTGATTTCATTGAAATCCCCAAAACATAACCAAGGGGAATCAGATCTTCGTTGTAACTTACGAATGAGCGCCTAAGTTAAATTCTTGTCTTGAGTATTGGGGTGTCCATAAATGCCAGTACCAAACCATCCTCCTGTAGCATAACCAAGATTAGAAGAAAAATCTATATGATTTTTTGAGAAAGAAAGAATTCTGACCTGCACAGATTTCAACGAAAGAAGAGCAAGACCACCTCGTCGACCATCAGAATTAACCACAAACAAAAAATAATTATCCAATCGACGTTGAATACCTAGCCATTCATGACATTTTAAACTGGTTTCCATTAAGAATAGAATAGAGGGACAGAGTTGCTTCACCAAACTGTGCAACGAACGAACCGTCCGAGGATTACCGAGCCCTTAGATATTCCAGCTAAGGAGGCTCATATCAAGGTGCGGATCTAAAAAACGACCCCTATAGCAAAGCTATCAAAGCTATCTGCGCTATTCTACTATCTATCTAATCATTTTGGCATATTTTTAAAAAGAAAAAGATACACTTGTTCGTTACACAAATGACAAAACCTCAACAGGTTTTGGTGATTATTTGGACTTATATTGGTACATGAAAATGAAACGATAAAAAAAAAAAAAAAAAAAAAAAAAAAATTGAAAAGCAAAAAACAAAAAAAAGTAAAATAAATGAAAGAAGAATAAATTCCAAACGATCGGATTGGGCAAACAAAACCCAAAGGCAAAGCCCAAGGTTCTTCTCCGTTTCTGTTTTTACGCGCCAAAAAAAGTAAACTATGCCTGCTCCCTAATTAATATTCTTCCTCCTTTTTCCATTGATTCCCTTCTCTTTATCTCTTTCACTTTGTCCGTATATAATATCTATATATACACACACGCTAAACTCGATCTCTCTGCCATTTCTTTTCCAAAAATCTGCCACTCTGCCATTTCTTTTCCAAAAATCTGCCACTCTCTTTAGCATTCTGCTTTACTTTTTGTTCTCCTATCTTTATATGTATACATGCACTCAATTATTTCTCCCAATCTCTATTATTGAAGGCAGACCTTGATCCTTCGTAGTGGACTGCAGAGATTAGCCATTTTTCCTTCAGGTTAGCCATTTCTCTCTCTTTCTGTGCGTTTTTATTTTTTGTTGTTTTTTTCTTATAAGTAAATTAAAAATTTCGACCAACTTGAGAAATGAGAACTTAGGGGCCTGCAAATAATTATCATTCATTATTTTTGTTTATTTTTATTTTTCTTTAATTGCGCGTGTAATTATTTTGTTTATGGTTAAGGTCTTGTATTTAGAATTTCTTGCTGTTTTCTTTTTTTATGTCAAAATTACAAAAGCCAATAATAATGCTTACAGTCACCAGTTCGCAATTTCTAGATAGTTTCTTTTATGTAAATTTTTTTTTTTGAGCTGGAAAAATAATTTTCCATAAAAGAAACTATCTAGAAATTGTGAACTGGTGAGTGTAACGATTGTTATTGGCTTTGTAATTTTGACATAAAAAAAGAAAACAGCAAGAAATGCTTGAAGTAATTAATTTTATGGAAATTTTTTTTTTGTTGTTAATTTAGTCTTGAAGTTAATTTTAATATTTAAAAAATAAAAAGTGGTTGCTTAACTCATCAATAACATTTCTAAAATTCTTTATTTCACCAAAAAATATATTAATTGGTACTAAAACTGAATTAAGTTTAAAGTTGTAGGGTTAAATAAGTTTGATTATTAAAATGAATTACGATTCAAACTTATTAAAAAGTCACTACAATTTTGAAATTGATTATGTGCTAAAATTAAAAACATTATAATTTATTACTAAAATTTATAAATTATTTCAAATTGAAAATAACTGTAAAATTCAAATTTTTAACATTAAGCCCTATATTATTATTATACCGTATACAATAACAATCAATGATGAGTAGAATTTAATTAAAGAACCCCATCCACCATATAAGACATAGGAATAATTTATTATTTAAAAAAGAAAACTAAAATAGAAATTATGGATGAAAGTTAAAATCTTATTTTGTGTATATTTGAGGATTAAAATTTAAAATACTAAACTTTGAGGTGCTAAATTATAAAAAGAAAATGAAAATGAGGAATTTTTAAGAGATGTGACAAAGGTATAGGATATGCCGATATGGTCCTCCTCCCTTGGCCCCTAAGTCTAGAACAATGTACATACAATTTTTTAAAAACGATGTCTTTAAAAAATTGATGCTTTGGAGTCAATTCTGCATGGCGGACACGAAGAGAATGGGGGGCCTGGCAGCAAGAATAATCCGGTCAATGTTTATATTTTATATGAGCATAAGAGCATGTTCCATCTTAGTTGGACACTTGGACTTGTTAGTCTTTACATGGCAATTATTTATTTATTTATTTTTACTTGGAGAGTTCGAGTATCATGTGTACGTTTTTAATTTTTTTAAGGGTTTGTTCTCTAAAATATTTGGATTATTTTTTTATATTAAATTATTTTTGTATATTTGTTTATATATATTGAGTTTTTATATATTTTAATATATTAAGTTTCTACGGTTAAAATTTTAGATTATAAAATATATAATTAAGTCTGTGTTTTTAATTATAAAATATATAATTAAGTCTGTGTTTTTAATGTTATAAACTGGGTGTAAATAGGTTTTGAGGCATAAATTAACCACTATTTTTTAAGTGTTTATTTGTTCCTATTATAAGTTTGGTTTTTGATTTTAGTGGTGAAACATTTTCAGCATACAACATAATTCGAAAACCTTTAGCTTTGAATATAAAAAATTTTGAAGTTTTTCAAAGAAACATAAAGAATATATATATATATAAATAAGAGAATAATAATTGTTATGTTGTTAGTATATTGGAAAGATGCATTTAGAGTTATCTTTATAATAATATAGGCACCATTTTATAAGCACACAATTATTTAACTGAAAAGGCACAACCATTCATTGAATTAAAATTATTAATATTAGTATTATTTAATACTATTTATCAATTAACTTGTTATTATCCATTATATTAATGTTAATAAAAAGTTGAGTTCCTATTAATTGATAAAGTTAGTTCAAGAATTTTAAATTCATACCAGCAAGCGTATCCACCGGCCGGTTTCGGCCCAGATTCGAACCGGAACTGGACTTGTCAAATTTGGAATCGAAATTGGGCTGAACCGGCCCTGAACTGAAGGAGGGACCGGTTCAGGGCCGGTTCCATTTCTTCTGGAATCATGAACCGGCGGTTCCGGTTCAAAACTGGCCGGTTCAGGTTCCAAACCGGTCGGTTTTGGTTCAGTTTATGAAAAATTTATGTTAAAAATTCAAAAAATGCAAGTCACAGCTTCTTATAAAATTATGGGGTAAATTACTATTTACCCCCTGAGATTTGATGTATTACACTACTTGGTCCCTACATTTTGAAAAATATATTTATTCATCCTTTAATTTTGGTTCCGTTTCACTGAATAATCCTTCTGTTAAGAATTCTACCATTTTATCGGTAGACAACAAGAAAAATGCATGTAAAATTGAAAATAAAGAAATAAAAAGTCGGAAATGCCCTAAATAATAACTTATTGAAATAATAACCCCATCCCCTTCCTCTTGTTCCTCTCTTTGTTCAATTTCACTTCTCATCAAATCCTCTGTTTTTACACTACTCTCTGCTATGCATTTTCAGGTTTTTTTTTGTAACCCCAATCAATACTCTCCTCCTCTCATGCGCCTCTCTGTCTTCCTTTCAATCAATCTTTAAATTCCATACCTCATCAAAACAAGATTTTACTCACAAGGAAAGTGAAAAAACAGAGCTTTGCAGGTTCAAAGAAACAGGGCAACTATAAGGCAAAGTTCAAGAAAACCCTTCTCCTAGCGGCAATATGGGTCTACTGCGGCTACCACCATTACCATGGCCACCACCACTATTGCTACTACACAGGGCCCATTCATAGGCTCCATTTCGAACCAAGTTGTAGTCCACTATTCAACTTCTAACTCTAATAATTCTGCTCTCGCTACCAAACCCGCCACCAAAAAACCCTCCAAAGACCGACACACCAAGGTAGATGGCCGCAGCCGCAGAATTCGGATGCCTGCCTTATGTGCGGTAAGAGTTTTTTAACTCACCAGAGAATTAGGTCATAAATCTGATGGTGAAACCATCGAATGGCTATTGCAACAATCTGAACCAGCCATAATTGGAGCTACTGGAACTGGCACAATTTCGACAAATTTCTCTACAGTAAACGTTTTACTACGCAGCAATGGTGCTACTATTTCAGCTCCACCGTCGAAATCAGCTTCTCTCTCTTTTCATAGTGGTTTAGCTTTCTATGATCTTAATAACAATAGTAATGGAATCGAAAATCAAAGACTTATGGGTTCAAATACATCAACGTTAGGATTTCATCATCAGCTATATCCTTAAAATATTGTTTCTGATGAGAATTTCATGAGAAAACATTTAGAGAAGATCTTTTTAAAGAAACACCATCGACGCCATCAGCAGCAGTAACAACAGCACAACAACAAGAAGCTACCGCCCTAATAGACACAAGCTCTAATAAGCCAAGAAGTGGAGCAGCAATTCAAGAACATTAAGAATTAGGTTCAATCAATCCCTGTGCATGTTCTTGAGGGTGATTGCTTCTTTGAAGTATGGAGAGCACCAAGATAGCCTGAAGAAGGGGCACCTGCAGTCCCCAGAGCCAGTGGTGAAGAAGAGACCCAATTTAGCCAAGAAATTTTCATAGGTATTTCGGTCATTTTATACCCATTTAACAGAAAATTTAACAGAAAATTTAACAGAAGGACCTTTTAATTTATTTGACTAAAATTGAAGGATGAATAAATATATTTTTCAAAATGTAGGGACCAAGTAGTGTAATACACCAAACCTCAGGGGGTAAATAATAATTTACCCTAAAATTATATATAATTTTCTCTTATTCGTGATATATTTTATTTTCTAAAAAACTACAACTTTTTTACAATGCGTAAAACCGAACTGGAAAAATCAGAACCATAAACCGGAATCGACCGGTTTAGAACCGGACCGAAATTGGAATTAGGCCGGTTTCGGTTCGGTTCCACCTTAAGTTGAACCGTGAACCGGCGGTTCCGGTTGGTCAATGAACCGTGGCCACCCCTATTTTTTACTAAACCTCTTAGAGTCTTTTAGTAAAAGGGTCTTGCAAGATTTTATATACACAATTGTCATTATTCCATTAACCATGACTGAACTTTTCATTGTAAATTTTACTAAATACTATAAATATAGTTGCTTGATTATTACAGTACAAGAAAATAACTGACATTGGTTGTAGCTACAACTTAATTTCTAATTAAAAAATTCTTCAATTATTTTACTTTATTGCTTGCTGCGGCCAATAATAAAAGTAAACACCATTTATGAAAAAGCTTTAAATATATAGTTTTTAAAATAATATTAATATATTTATATCTTGAAAAATATTTATGATTGATGTAAATTTAAAGTCCAATAATCTGAAGTGTATTTGTATCTTTTTCTTAAAAAAAATAATAATAAAAGAAGTTTAGAATGCCTTTTCCATGTCACATGTATGAAATATTATTTCCATTGGATTCGAATAGTAGAAACAAAAGGAATTCAACCAATTTACATAAACCGACCATTCTCTTTGAGGTAAAAAAAACTTTCAATTTTTGTGAAAAGAACGCTTAATCTGTTAAATTTAATCTCGACTTATCGAAACTCATAAATTTTTAAAAATAATTTAATAGCATTAATTTTTAACATTTTCTTAATAGATTAATTTGAACTTTTAGGACCATAAAAGGTATAAAAAAAAAGTCTTAATCTTTATTTTAGTACAATTAAACCTTAAATATTTTAAAGTCATAAAGTATAAAAAAATCCTTAAACTTTTATAAAAAGAGCACATAGCACCTTAAACTTAGTGTCGACTCATTGAAGCTCATAAACTCTTAAAATGGTTTAAATAGCTCGCTTTTTTAACGTTTACTTAACATACGTTAAATTTGAACTTTTGGGACCATAAAATGTAAAAAAACTCTTAATCTTTTATTTTAGTACAATTAAACTTTAAATATTTTAAAATTCAAATTGTTTATTTATTTATTTATTTTTAATTAAAAATTTTATTTTATAAAATTATTTTAGAGTGTAAACTTATTTTTAAAAATTAATTTATTCTTAAAAAATATTTATTTTAAAGCATATATTACTTTTTTTAAAAAAATAATTTTAAAGCATAAAAATTATTAGCCAAATTTATTTAAGAGTGTAAAAATCATTATTAAAATATTATTGATCTAAATTATCCTAAAATATATATTTTTATTCTTAAAAAATAAATTTATACTATAAAATTTTTTATTCTTATAAAAATTATTATAAATAGGGATAATTTCAAAGGAAATGATGTAAGAGATTCAATCCATAACAAGAAAAGATAATCCTAATGAAGGGAGATTCAAAGCAACCATCTTGATTAAGCGGAATTTTAAAATAAAATTTTAACCACGTGCAACTTTTGTATGAATGCTAGAATCTCATCTATCCCGAGAACACATCATAAGAACATTTACATAGCTAACATGTATGCCTAATGGACAACATATCAAAGCAAAAAAACAACACAAAATACTACAAGCCAAAAAGTCCTATAATTTAAGAGTTTAGTAACACTTACAAACTCCTAAAGTGTGTAGCACGCTTGACAAGTTTTTGGTTGTTATAATTTATAAGCTCTAAACTCCCCAAATGTGAAGCCTACAGCTTAAAACACACAAGTTACTCCAATGAGATTTCAAGGATGATGGAGAACTATCCACGAGCCTCTCTTCTTGAAAATGACCCAAGACACTTGTTAGAACTCCTCCAAACTTAAATATGTAGAACTTTATAATAACCTCTAATGGATCTCAACGATGGATATATATTTGTACAACTCTTGCATAATAATGGTCTTTTTCTTAAGAGCTCACAACACTTGTAATTTTGTCACTCTATACACTTAGATGAAGAAGAAAGAAGAAGATGATATCTCAACTCTTGAGAATTCTCTTTATATTTTCCCTCAATAGTGTAAGAATAAAAAACTCTCTAATGTGCATTAGTTTTTGTCTCTACAAAAACCACTAACTTAAAAACATGTATATAATAATTGTAAGACCCGCAACACGTGGCCTAAAACCCATCGCAACACGTGTTCCAATAAGAAAGAAAACAAAATTCTTTCAAAAATACAACTACATGCCATGCACCTACATACTCATCACACAAACCATATAGGTATGCAATACACAACATCAAACCCAACAACATAACACATACTTATACGAATATAGCTTAACGCCAAAGGAGTATAAACCTTTATATCAATATATAAAAATCAAGTTGTAAAATTCATTTCCAAACCATTAAAACTCTTTATTTATGAGTCTAGTTTCATTTCCAACTTGAATCACACAATTTGGAAATGTACAAAATTAGTTATGAGGT
>CATIWO010375972.1:0-24437 GCA_949673435.1 Macaranga tanarius | reverse complement strand
GAGACTCACTACCTCCCACTATTAGTATCTCATACTAATCAAGGAAAATAGACAGAGGTGATAGTCAAATTAATATTAACCAAATATTAATTTATCGACTACGAACAATTTTATAGCATATGTACTAAATAAATGTGTCCTTATATTATCAACTCTTGATAATATATTTATTTAACATAATGCTAATGGAGTAATGCTTCAAATAAATAAACACTTTATTTAAAAGAACATTACATGGCCATTTGGGATAATTTACAATGTCATAATATAAAATTGCCTCTAGGGCATATCACTATACTAACAAGCTAGGTAATAGTTTCTTCTAAAAAATTGGAAATAAATGTGGTTGGTGGGCTTAATTAATAATAGAGTTTTGAAATAAAAAATTATTTTATATAACACTTGGCACTGACGTAGCACCACGTGTTCAAAAATTTACTCAATGGCATCCCTTTTGACATGCAAGCATCCATATTAGTGACACATCATCGTCGACCATAGGAAAATAGCTCTAGGTAGTATGGTGATATCAGTTGCAAAGGTTGGAGGGTTTCGTGTTACCAAAAAAAGATTAGATATTTTAATATTATTAGGTTGAAAACTTGGGTACTTTGAGTGCAATTAACCTAAATACCACATAACAACATGATCTTACATGACATTATTATAGCTTAATACATATACAACACCTTAAACTTGGTAATTTTTATCACTTTGGCACCTGAACTTATACTTTTACCATTTAAACCCCTCAATTTGCCAAAAATATTATTTATAAACCATTATCTGCACATGTGGCATGGAACATGTAATTAATCGCTAGTGAGAGTGTTAATGAATATTTTAACACTGGTTTAAATGTCCAATGGCTTTTTTCAGGTCTTCTTTTTTCTCTTCATCGACTTCTCCTTTGCATTAAAGATATCCTTCCTCTTGCTTTCCTTTCTCTTCTCATCTGTCATCACAACTTCTCCTTAGGATTTCATTAAAGATCTACTTCCTCTTTCTTTCTTTTTTTACTTTTAATTTATTTGAATGTAGGTTAAAGTAAACTATAAATGGCATCATAAATTAGTTTTTCAATTTATAATGAATATGTCATACTAATTTATGATTGCAATGAAATAACTATTTTAAAAATGTTTCTTACCAACACAAATCTTGGGAGATGGTTTTTTGGTTGTCCTCAATTTAGTGTAAGTTGTGATTTTGGTGTTTATTAACTGAGTTAGGGTTGTGATTTTGAAATTTAATAAAAAAAATTAATGAAATTCACAAGTGGGAAGGCATAATGCTTGTGGATATCTTCAATGGTACGATCCACTTGTGCCTAATCACTTGAAATATGCATTTTCACGGTTGATAAACAGAGCTAGAGAGGCAAAAACTGAAAAGGATAAAGCAAATGTTAAATCGACTAAACTGATGTGGATGGTTATTTTATTAAGTGTGACTATACTCATTTGAATATTATATAATAGATTTTAACTAAGAGTATAGTTAATTTGTGTTGAAATGAATGTTAAGAGTTAAGTAGATTTCACTTGTTAAAAGTTTATGTTGAAAGTTAAATAGATGAAATGCAATCAAGTTTGCTGCCAATGTAATGCAAATGTATTCGATGAAATAAAAAATATGTATCCATGAAATATGTGTATCCTGTTTTGCAAAGTTGAAAAATTATGGAATTGCATATTGCCAAACTTTAACTAAGAACTGCCATAAATAAGAACAAAATGGACTAACTACATTAAAGTATTGCCTATAAAAGCTCAACAAATGAGTTGAACAAAAAATCTTACACATAAAATAGAAGTTCAATACATAATAAATAGAAGTTTCTAACCATAAGCTTAATTATTAAGCTACACAAAATAGTTAATTGAGTTTAACATCAGCTCAATATCTTAGTACCTATCACACAAAAGCTCATTCATAGAGCAAATTCATACTATATAAGTCAGTCAACTGATTTCATACTAATTAGATTCTCATTTTGGCTTTCCCCTTCCTATCTCTAGGTATAGGTTGACTCATACTACATACCTTTAAAGCAACTGATCTTATTGTAACTGAGTTTTGGCTCAATGATAAAGCCTGTCCAGTTTCATTTATAAATTGAGCTTGTATTTCACTTCTTATTTGAATCTATAACTTGGCCCTACTTTTTTAGAGTTGACTCGTTGTAATTGCATCATTGCCTTTGAATTTTAAGCCAGGTGGTTGAAAACCAACATCACCAGTTGATTCCCCTAACTTTTTTAAAGTTTCCATAGTCAATAACTCTGGTGGTTATCGAACCAAACTGTTAAAATAAAAATTAACAATTTGAATAATAAAATGCAAGATGAAAAGTAAAAAATATTACTTACCTTTTCAATTGTTAGTCCATTTTGAAAGTTGGTGTACGAACCACACTCTTCAAACATTTTTTTCTTTTTAGATGATAAGGCAATTCCAGATGATGACCTCTTATTTCCTATAGCACTTTGGCTGCCCCTACTCCTTCCAGCAGAACTTTGGCTTCCCCATCTCATTCATGTTCATTAAACACTACTTGCACTTTGGGAAACCTGAGGTGGACATGCATTAACAATAAATCTGATACCAACAAATGTAGAAAATTATAAAATAAATTGTAATAGAAGTAATCATAAAACCTAAGATTGACTTCCATTAAAATTTCCCTGAGCTTTATTTGCATTCACATTTCCCTGTATCATTAATTGAAAAAAAAATGTTAATAAAACATTCATTTTTGCAACAGCTCATAGTAAATTAAGTTGCATTAACTTTACCATGTTGGCAATAGCTTGCTTCTCTAGATACCTTTTTTATTATGACCCTATTGTTTACACAAACTACATGTCATCTTTGCTCCTCGTCTTAGGAATTTGGTTATTTTTTTTAGTTCATCCACTGGCTTTCTTCTGATTCTCTTTGGTCTCCCTAGAAAAACTTTAAATGGCGGTACCATATACTTTATCAACCATTGCATTTTCTTCACCATCCATTAGTAGTTTCGCCATTTCCATTACTTCTTTATCATCCTTAATATCTCTTAGCCCATTATTTAGTGAAAGTTATGGTACCTTATAATTAATAACCTCACTATATCCTAATTTTTCAACTTCATCCATCAAGTCTAAATACCCTATCCTATCGGCATCCAACCCATGTTTAGGCAACATACTTTCACCTAAGTATACTACCTTACCTCCCATTAAGGCAAACCGACCACCATGTTGATAGTAGATAGAATTTTTGTCCATTCTATAAATTCAACGAATGAATATACAAATTAATATACAAACACATAATTATTTATTCATGTAAGCCCACATGCAATTAAGTATTCATAACCTACTTAATAAAGAATACCCAAATAAAAATTCTTTAACTTTATACAACAAATAATGACAAACAACAACCACCAAAGGCAATATTGATTACTTTGAGACCAATATATGCATGTACAAAAAAAAAAAAACCTAACTGAACTATCAAAAAATAAAAATACCTAATTTGTTGATACCCAATATTTCATAAACTATAAGGATAAAAATTACCTTCCTTTGGTTCTTATATCACTTGTCTAGTTCATTCGTCACTCGCCAGTTCTTATTCTTCCGGCTTTGTAAAATCGTAATACAATGGATTTGCAGTTCAATCGGCTTTGAATGTTTCAGTGGTTTTGAATGCAATGGACTAACTACAATTTCTTTTGCTTTTTAAAGATTTTAAAAGCGTCGAAAGAAAATTGTTTCAATTACAATAAGATTTTAAAAACAGCTTCAGAGAGTTTAGATTACATTTGAGAGAGATGAATCGAAATTAGGGTTCATATTTTGGGGATAAACGGTTCTTTTCACTGCTAATTTTTTTATTCCTTTGTTATTACATAGCACTGTTATTATTACGTGGCAGTCTAGTCAGTGCGAGTAAATAACACACTTCATTTGTTTGATAAATGTGCAGAGAATGGTTTATAAATAATATTTTTGGTGAGTTGAAGAGTTTAAATAATAAAAGTATAAGTTTAGGTGTCAAAGTGATAAAAACTGCCAAGTTCAGGAAGTTGCGAATATATTACACCCATTATTATTTATATATTTTATATAGATTTGAAGGGCTGGGTCCAGATACTGTTGCAGGAGTGTATAAGTATCCATGCTGGATTTTCTAAGTCAGTACAAGTTACGGAAAGAAAATTGGGTTGTAATCATTTATTTGACAATTTTTGCACAATAAATTGCATTAAAAAAAATAGAAATCATCAAGTAAAAAATAATAAAGCAATCACTTTTTCTTTAAATTTTACCATCATTGTTTTGAACATAATTTGAAAAATAATATATTCAGTATTATAAATAATTAATATTTAAATTATTTAATATGTTTATATTATTTTTATTTCAAAATTAAATTGAGTTAAATATATAAAAAGAAATATGAATTAATTTATATTATTTTTTTATCTGAATAACTGGTATATATCGATCTCTAATTAATTAAATTTCATCAAAACAAAAACATGAAGACAACAAATTATTTTTAATAATTATTTAATATAACTACATTTATTAGCATTCGAATTTGAAATTAATTTCTTTTAAATTGTCGTGTGATCTTGTATTTTATAATTTGGCGTGAAGGAAACAAATATAGCGGAGTTGGTGCACCGGGCAAGTTGCAAACATAACAAAAGGGTCAAAGGTGCAATTGTGACAAAATGGTTGTGATTAAAACCCTTTAACTATCAACAATTTTCATATAGTATATGGTTAGTTGTAGGCTGATGATTTGATTTCAAAGCAATCTATTGAAAAAGATATAGATCCAAACTTAATTATTATTATTATAAATTATTTATAGTATCCTTCTAAAACTCTAACCATAAACAACAATTGGAAAACAAAAAATTTTAGACCATACGCAACTTCAATTGTCATCAAATGACGAGCAATCACATTTAAGATTTTATGTTATGACCAAACATCCTCAAAAATATACATGGCTATAGGCCTATAGCATATACATGTTGGTGGCAAGTGCCCATTGATAGGGCATAGTTGAGCACTCAATGGCTGTTACTACTAATGCTTCTAAACAGTCCATTTCAACTCGTCTATTAAATTAAATAAGTTTAGTTCCACTTATAAAACTAATTAGCAATCTAATTCAGTAAAATTTCACAATTTTATTTTTATAGTTGTTTTTAATATACGATTTGTTTACAAACTTGCTAATTAATTGATTTGCAAATAAGAGTAACGTATATTTCACATTAGAAAAACAATAAAATAAATCACTGTATAAAAAAGAGGGTATCCAATACCCTTTTTCTTTATATACAAAGAATAATTTATATTCTCTCTTAAAAGTAATTTATAAGTTTTATTTTTTTTTTAACAAAAATCACCATAATAGGTCATGATTTAAAAAATAAAAAAATAATTTTATAGCTAATTATTTTTTGGCTATTTTAAACTCCAAATGGATCAATTTAATACAGATCAAATTCGAGTGTAGTAAAACTTGAGTAGAGGTCAAGCTAAAACTTTATTTTAAAATCTGAATCAAGCTTGAGTTGGACAAAAATATTGACAAACTTAGTTTTAATTTGTTAAAAAATTGACAAACTCACTTATAATTTTACATTTTATTCTTTTATATATATATATGATGTTTGGAAGTCTAGTAACCACAAAAAGCTTCAATTATTTTAGAGTTCGAATAAGTTGAACACATAAAAGAACAAAACTATTTAAATACATGTTTTTTCTATATTTAAAACTTAAATTTAATACTTTATTTAAAAATTTCTTTAAAAAAATTCAAAAAATTTCACCATTTAAATTAGAAGGTTCTTTATTCAATAAAATTTAAAATTTTTACCAATCAAACTAGCAAATGTTAGTATAATCTTACTTTTTAAATAAGTTACTTTCTACATACGCAAGAACATTGCAAACTAAAAATTAATTTCAGTTTTGCATTAATTTTTTTAACTAATATTAATTAAAATATTTATCGTAACTGTTTGAAAAATTAATTACATAATAAAATATAGTATAATATTGTGTTTTCAAAATACATTTTAAAAATAAAATTATTAATATAAAAAATAAAAATTTTAAATTTTAGAAGTTGAGTTTCATAATATGAGAATAGCCCCAAATAAAAATAGGAAGAAAATAAACGAATCAAAAATGGTCAAATATAAAATATAAAAAAAAAGGAAGGACAAAAAAAAAAATCATTATTTGTTGGTGTTTCTGTCTGCATATCCAGGACCAGGAGGACAAAAAGCCACTCACACAGTTACTGTATCGTATTCGTACCAACATAAAAACGACGTAGTATGATCGTCGGTGAAAAAGGGAAGGGATTAAAAATGAGGTGAGAAAACGAAGGCGAACAGAAAAGAAAACGACAAGAGAATGACACAAACAGTGAGTAAGACCCGTGAAGAACGCAGCAGAGACACGGACCTGAGAAAACGACAGCCGTCAGTTCTCTAGAGGCCCGTGCTTCACAATTTCACCGGCTACTGTCAGTCAAGTAGTGCCATTTGTCACCTCTTGGACGTATGCCTCCCTTCTTTACCGCCATTTTTTTTTTGTCAATGGTGTTTGATTTAACCGATTTAATTAACTTATAGAAGTATTTTTATTAACAGTTAAATTTTAAGTTTTAAATGTTCAGTGACATTTTTTATTCGTCAATTTTTTTTATGGCAGAAAGGAGAGGAGTCGGAACTCGAACTCGAGACTCTTTACACTGTCAGTGAAAGTTTTAACCACTAAACTAAGGGTGTACTGGTTTTTTAATCATCGGTTGATAACTGTTTTTAAAAATTTAATCAGTTCTATTTTGGAGTTTTTTCACATATTTAAATTTATTTTTTTATTTGTACTATATTACCCATATTATAAATAACTAATAACAAATAAATGTTTCAAATTAAATGCATATAATTGGTTATTTATAATTCATAATAAAATAAATATTATTTTAAATTATAATTAACAATTAAATAATTGTAAAATTTATATCTATTATTTTTTAACAAAATTGTATTAATAAAATTTATATTTTAAAGTTAAAATTATTAATTAAATTTATTAATATATACTTTTTTAAATAATTTACAAAACTAAAATTATTATTATAAATGTAGCAAATTATATTTAAAAATAAATTATATCATTAATAGTTATTTGATATATTAACAACAACAACTTACAATATTTTATCAAACGATCCATTTTCATCTGCTACTAATTATCAACTATTAGCTATCTGTAACATGTATCAGCTATCAACTGATATAAACAGTTAAACCAAATAAACCTTATATCACAGTGCTGTTCAAAATTCACTCCATTTTAATTCAACAAAGATCATAAAATTTCAAAATTTCAAAAAAAATTTGGCCTAACTATTTAAAAAAATCCTGAATTTTATAAGTTTTAAGGATTTTGGTATATTCTTTTAATATTTATTTAAAAAGTTTTCAACTTTACATTTTTAATAATTTTACAACTTCCAGCAATTTTAACATATTTTTAAAAAATTGGATTGAAAAATTTATTTTAATATTAAACTATATTTTCATTCAATTAATATTTTAGTATTTTATAAAATGTTATGGTGGTTTAAAATTGATACGGTATCAAACTTGTTTTAATTAAAAAAAAATCTAACGAGTTAGTTAAAATTTTCTTTTTAAAATATACCATTTTAAAATTAAAAAAATAGTATTTCAGTTTTGTCATAAGTTTGCAATTACTTATATAACAATAAAATGGTAATTATTTTAATTAAAAAACATATTAACATTATCAAAAGGTGTATAATTTACAATTTTAAAGTGAAAAAAATATATTTCAGTGTCATATAGGTAATTGCAAACTTACAACAAGTTGAAAATACTATTTTTTTTAAAAAAAAATGGTATATTTTAAGAATTTTTTTTTGCTAAGTCATTAATTTTTTTTTTAATTAAAAGAAGTTGGTTGCTATATCAATATTAAACGACTGCAACATTTTATCATATAATAAAATATTGATCATATAAATATAATTTAATATTGAAATAATTTTTTTTTGATAAATTTTTTAAAGAATATGTTAAATTTATTAAAATATGTAAAGTTTATAATTTTTTTTATAAATTTTAAAGAATGAATTAAAATGCTAAAATATGTAAATCTCAAATTTTTTTTTAATAAATATTGAAATAACATGTTAAAAATATTAAAACTCGTAAAGTGTATATTTTTTAGATAATTAGGCCAAAATTTTTCCACATTGAATTTTTTTTTTGAAACTTTAATTAAAAGTATTATTAACCATCAAACTGCAGAACATCTAGTAAGAATTGGGGAACTGATAAACCCCAAAAACAAAGATCAGACATAGAATCAGAGGCTCTTACTAAGCAATGAGCCACTTGATTCGCTGACCTATAAACAAAAGAGATGTGAACATCAATCATCTCGGACAGATAAGAAACACAATCAACAACAATGAGACCAGAAGGAGAACAATCATCCGTTGGAGAGTTGATCGCCTGAAAGCATCTATCTCCATATCGACATGTTGAACTGATAAGCTTTTTAGCCATTTAAGCATCTCTCTGATGCTACAAACTTCCGCCATGAAAGGATTAAGGTCAGTGCTGGGGACAGATTTGCTAAAACCACCGAGCACTAATCCATTGGAGTTTCTGAGAACACAACCGAAACCAATCTTCTTAGCCAGGGAGAACACAGCTGCATCCACATTACACTTAAGACGACCAGCAGCAGGACGAGCCCATCTGTGCACAGAATTACTTGGATTCTCTGAGGAGTTACCAACCAGGCCAGTATGAGATAGCTGGGCCTACTGCCATCTCTGAATGGCTAAGGTTGCATTACGAGAAATAGAATTGGCCTGAAAAGAACGCCCTTCCCATATAGCTGAGTTACGGCCATACCAAATATACCAAAGAATTGCCACAACCAAATTACACTCATCAAGAGGGCAAGAAGAAAAAATAACAGCCAACCAATTAAAAAGATTACATGCTACCCTACTTTGTTGAGCCTCTGGGAATATCAGCCAACATTGTTGAACATAAGGGCATTCTATAAAAATATGGACTACCGATTCATCACTACTATAGCACAATGGACAAACATTCACCACATTGACCATACGCTTCACTAAGTTGTCCAACGTTGGAAGGACATTTGAGCATGCTCGCCAAGCCAGAAACTTAAACTTGGGAGGGATCTGGAGCTGCCATAACTTTTTCCACACTTTCGACGTGTTATGAGCAGATGAAGGTAGATTGCCCATCAAAGCCTTGTATGAACTTCTGACTGAAAACTGGCCCCTCTTCTCCCATATCTAATACCAGCCATCATTAACACACCTATTACTCAAGGGGATACTCATAATAATTTTGGCCTCGCTGTCATTAAATAAATGAAAGACCACATCTTCATCCCATTCAATACCATTACCCTTCATAAGAGAGTTGACCGAAGTTGACTTAATCTCATCTGGCAAAATAGATTTGATGAACGGTTCTTCTAAATTCGGTAACCAGGGATCCATGCCTATCTGAATAGATGCACCATTGCCCACCTTACACTGAGAACCCCTCTTGAGAAGGCCCTGAGCTGCCATTATACTCCTCCAGGGGTAGCTGGGATTGTGATAGCATTATAGAAAAGAGGAATTACTATAATATCTGGCCTTATAAATTTGAGTAATTAAAGATGAAGGATAATTAATCAACTACCAACCTTGCTTACCAAAAAGGGCCAAGTTGGATTCATGAATTTTTTTAAAACCCAGACCTCCCAGGAATTTGCTTTTGCACATCTTCCCCCATTCAAGCCAATGGATACCCTTCTATGTGCTACGATATTTACCCCACTAAAAGAAATTCATCATCCTTTCAAGCTCAACACATAACTCTAAAGGAAGCAAGAAGACAGTTATTACATAAGTGGGAATAGCTTGGGCAACTATCTTCAAAAGTAACTCCTTTCCAGCTTTAGACAGAAATTTATTCCTCCAACAATTCATTCTAGCCCATAACCGTTGCTTAATAAAAGAAAAAATCTCATTTTTATTCCTACCAACCAAAGAAGGAAGACCAAGATAGTGCCCATGATTAACTACCCCCTTCACCCCCAAAGCTTCATAAATGGATTTCTGCATATTATCTTTTGTGTTTGAGCTAAAGCTAATAGAAGATTTCTGGAAGTTTACGACCTGACCCGAGGCATTTGTATAAGCCGTCAGACAATGCTTTATATTAGCGACTTCCTCCATTTTAGCTCTAAAGAAAAAGTAACTATCGTCTGTAAAAAATAAGTGAAAGACAACCGCAACACCTCTTGCCACTTTAAAACCATTGATGAGACCTCTGAAAACATAATTATTGAGGAGAGCCGAGAGACCCTCAGCACATATGAGGAATAAATAAGGCGACAAAGGATCGCCTTATCTCAACCCTCTACTCGGCACAATTGGACCTAACACGTGAGAACCACTAACAATACTGTATCTAATCGTGGATATACAAAACCGAATCAACTCAATCCATTGTAATGGAAATTGCATTTTCTGCATCATTTGTAAAAGAAACTCCCACTCCACCCTATCGTATGCTTTACTCATGTCCACCTTTAAGGCTGCCATACCAGTCTTCCCTTAGGTTTTCCTTTTCAAAAAGTGCGTAATTTCAAATGCTACAAGCACATTATCTGATATTAATATACCCTTAATAAATGCACTTTGAGATTCTGATATAATTCCAGGAAGCACATGCTGAAGCCGATTTGAAAGAACTTTTGAAATAATCTTGTATATAACATTGCACAGTAAAATAGGTCTCAAATCAAAAACTAATTCAGGAGATTCTTTCTTTAGGATAAGCACTACAGAAGTGTCATTTAAGCCTGCTGGGAATGAGTAAAAGCTTAGATACTGTAAGCACAACTTTGTAATATCATTGTCGACAACAGTCTAGAACTTCTGATAAAAAGCCAGATTCATCCTGTCAGGACCGGGCAATTTATTCGGTGCATAGAGAAAACCACCTCATTGATCTCTGCAGCAGTAAACTCGGCATTCAATAACTCTGCATGCTCCAAAGAAATAGAAGAAGACACAGAATTAATACAATCCATATTAATACCCCTCACCGAAGTAAACAAATCATTAAAGTAATTGCTAATAACATCACTCAACCCATCGGCCCATCCTCGCCAAACACCTGAATCATCCTTCAATTGGTCCAACACATTCCTTTTCTTTCTCGCCGATGCATAAGCGTGAAAGAAATAAGAATTATAATCAGCATTTTGGAGCTAATATTGCTTAGCTCGCTGCCTCTAGTAGTCTTCTTGCTGCTAAAGGATAGCTAAATATTCCATTCTTACTTTTGATAGACGCTTAACAATAGCTTGATCATCTATTTGCAAAAGGATCTGCATCTCTGATCGACAGCTAGCCAATCTATCCTTGAATGACTTGGTAAGATTAGCACCCCAAGCCATAAGATCCTTTCCACACTGAGTAAGCTGATCTTGAATAGATAAACCCACTGACTCCTTCTAACTATCCTGCACAACTTTCTTAACCAAGGCTTTCCGCAACCATGCATTTTCAAAACAGAAGTGTTTCTCTTTCACAATATAAACAGAATGCTGAATCTGAAGAAAGATTGGAGAGTAGTCTGAAGAAGCCGCTGAAATATTGTAACATTTGGCATCTGGGAATTTCTGACACCAACACCCACTTACCAAAACCCGATCTAATCTTTCTTCCACTCGAGAAAAAGAAGAGGAGCCTCTCTACCAAGTGAATCGATAACCCAGAAAGCCAATATCATGAAGATTACAGTCAGAAATTGCCTTATAAAAGCCCTCCATTAACCAACTGGGATGAGGGGCACCTCCTTTTTTATCTTCTAACGACATAATATCATTAAAGTCTCCAAGCACAATCCATTCTTTATCTGACACTTCCCTAAGGTTTCACAGCAGTTGCCAAGAATCTCGTCGTTTGCTTCTCTCCGGAAACCCATAAAAGCCCGTGATTCTCCAACTCCCCAGATCTCTGCCATCGTAGATTATATCAATGTAATTGGTGTTAGATCCCAGAATTTGAATACAACTGCTATCTCTCCACAACATAGCTAAGCCTCATTTGTTTCCAATGTTGTCCACAACATATAAGCCTTTAAAGCCCAAACTATCTCTTATGGGCTCAATTTTGTTACTTTGGATTATAGTTTCCATGAGAAAAATAATTTTGGGCTACTTTAACTGAACCAAGTCAGATAAAACCCGAATGGAATGAGGGTTCCCAAGCCCCCGCACGTTCCAGCTAAGGCAACTCATTGGGCTTGGCGGGTCTGGAAACCAGAGCCCGCTTGATACTCATTTTTTGGACCATTGACTTCAGTTTCAATTGGACTTTCTAATAGCCCAGCAGAGCCATCTGCCACCTCAATACAACATTTTCTTTTAACTTCCGTAATTACAGCTCCCTCCTTATCATTCTCAATAACTGCTTTCTGGGATTGTGCCATGATACTTGCTCCGCTTTGAGAAGTAAGCTGTGATTTTAGGATTTGCCCTTGATTATGCTGAGCCCGCTTAGTCAGTGCACCTTCCATATGAGTAGTAAGGGTTGCTCCGTCCACCACCATGTTGTCACCACCACAAGAATCACCCCCTTCTTCCTCCTTCAGAATGGAAAATCGAAGCCATTTTTCACCGGATAAGTTTTTCCCTCTATTTTTTGACGCTCTTAACCACTCACCATAAGGCATCTCCATCGGAGGATTTGGAAGATCATAGAGCTTGGCATAAAATTTCTCAGTATGTCCCAAGATGCCACAATTAAAATAAAAAGCAGGAAGTTTTTCATACTTGAAACTCACCCAAAACCACTCCTTACCTGCCTTTTTTAATTTCATTCTCCTCTTTATCGGTTTAATCACATGAATAGATACACTGATATGCAGGTAATTATGCCAGACACCATCAAAGTTCTTAGGATCGGATCCTACATAGACTCCAATAAAGTTACCAATCACCTGACCTATATGCTCTAACATGAAACCTATAGGGAGGTCGAAAACCTGAACCCACATGTTCACTCTGTCCAAGACAACTTTAGCAGGTTGCTTATGCGCTTTCAATTGTTTTAAAATAAGAAGGTTGCCGATCAAATGTCCACAAACCAGTTTCTATTACCCTTCTCATATCCAGTTCGTGAAAGAACTGAAATAAATACAGCATATTACCTATACCCTTGATAATAACTCCTTTTACAGGTCTCTATATCGAGGCTAAGAGATTTTGCATAGAAGGAAAATCTATATTTTGATCAGTTAGAAACCTACCCATCAGAGTCCATTTGAAAGCTGTTGCAGTTACTTCGTTGCCTACGTCTGCCCCTTCCATAACCATACCATATTCCTCTTCCGCTAGTAAAGACAATGACGCTAACTGATCGTCCATAGATGACATGAAAAAAGCCAACGAGCTTATCATGAGATAAGAGAATTCAGAGCATGTCATAAGACATTCCACATTGAATTTAAGCAACTGCAACTTAAAATATCATTTAAACAAAAATAAGTCCCTACCATCTCGCTCTAACTATTGTTAGTGATTATTGGTTTTTAATTTTTTTTTCGGCTAAAGTAGGAATTTGCCCCCTGAACTATCATGCAAGGTGCAATTAAACCCAAAATTAACTTTTTGGGCTATTTAACCCAAAAAGATTCAGAATTTGGCAATTAACACCAAAAATAAGGAAATGAAATACACACACACCTACTAGAGTAAGTGGGATATATGAAAAAATAGAAAATTATTTTTTTTCTCTTTCTCCATGAATTGAATTTCATTTTAACAATACAAAAAATCCAACAACACCACCACCTGCACCATTCGATACCGTCACTCATCGGTACCATATTAGTACTACGAGACCCGCAATACGTGGCCTCAAAATATCCCAACACATATAAGAATGTATTCCATAATAAATGGATACATTTAATTGATGTCATGCACATAAACATTTCTTATTATGCCTATAAACAAGTATACAAACCAGTGAACAAGTAATGAAAGGCGTAAGGAAAATATATATATTTTTTTATGCAGGGACACTGGCGCTTGCCAGTCACTGGCGATCGCCAGTGTCGATTTTCAGGCCAGGGGACTGGCGCTTGCCAGTGACTGGGGGCAGCCCCTCCCCTGCCTTGGCCGAATTTGCTGAAAATGCCACCCAAACCACACAACACACATAATATGCTTCTATAACAATGCTTCTCATAAAAATATATACCTAATCATTCATCCAAAACATATATAAATTCATCAAGATCATGAAAATCCAAATGAACTTCACACTTTCAATTTATTTTTACACATACAAGTCATTTCTAGAATGCACAACACAACATACTTCATAAACAATACTTCCCAAATATGGCTTAGATTAAATCCTTCAATTAACATCCATATGTTTGCTTATACTTAACCATATTCACAAACTTTACAACCTCACACCCATTTGTACATTCAAAGTGTATTTTCAACATATCATTACAAAGAGCTCAACATTTAAAATAGCAATACAAATGTATGAAGTGCATGTTAATGAAGATGGAAGTCGATATTACCAAGCACACCTCAAGCCTCCGGAAGTTACAAACAAAGCAAGCTTCAAGCTCGAACTAACTATTTCCTGAAAAATAGTTGTAAAGGGGGTGAGCTTGTGACTCAATAAGTAATTACTAATATAATCATACATATATCACTTCTCAAGAACTAATTAAGTATATAATATAGCAAGCGTTCCTTTACCAAAACATCCATACTTATACCAAACATATACCAAATATAACCCAAACATATACCAAATATAACCCAAATATATACCAATTATAAGCCAGTCATATACCAAGTATAAACTAATTATATACCAATTATAAACCAATCATATACCATTTATATACCAATCGTATACCATTTATATACTAATCGTATACACCATATAATTTGGTTTATGGCTAGAACCACCTCACATACATATTTCTCACAAGTGGTCACATACTAGGACTATCCATCCGGCTCAATCCCAGTTCTCACATCCTCACTTTCTCACATTTTATTCATTGGGTAGCTATACGCTTGGCTCAGTTTACCCATTCCACAATTCAACTTTTTCTCATGTGACCACTATTGGAACTATTTACCCGGCTCAGTTTCAGATTTCACAAACAGTGAAGGCCATACGCCTGTATCAGCCTCACTATCACACATATTCCTCACCAATTCTCATCATCATTCA
This sequence comes from Macaranga tanarius, assembly GCA_949673435.1. NCBI lineage: Eukaryota > Viridiplantae > Streptophyta > Magnoliopsida > Malpighiales > Euphorbiaceae > Macaranga > Macaranga tanarius. Next base: position 9,050 of record CATIWO010375972.1, on the reverse strand, counting down.
AACAATCCATATAGTCATGCACAATTCAAATTCAATAAACATGCCTCACTTTTCTATCACATTAAATCAATCATTTTATCACACTTCATCATTCTCACAATATATATACAAATGATATATATATATATATATATATATCATTCATAGCACATAATTATTTAATTCAAGAGAATCAATATACATAGCATTATATTTATAATTACTTACACAATTGCTTCAACTCCTTCAAAATAGAGGCTCTTCTATTGATTTGTACCACTTTTATCCTTATCAATGCCGACACAACATTCATATATCAAAATCACATCACCAATAAGACTCTAGCACTTAAACTCAACTAAATGCAACTAAGTGTCATTCTATGCTCTAAGTTTAAAATATCTAAATAATTAACACACATATCCAAAAACTATAAAAATATTACTGAAGCTATACATATGAGTCTACTTCAAATTCTAACTATAATTACTCAATTTGGATGTGTGTAGAATTAATTATAAATTTTTAAGTAAAATCGGATAAAACAGGAAAACATAGTTGGGTGGTTGAGCAAGAAAATGTATGACTATGCCAGTTACACTAAACAGCAGAATTAGGTTTTCCTCAAAACACCAAAGTTATATAGGACACTCTGAGGTTTCTAAAACATTAAACCATACTCAAATCAGAGGTCTACAACTCCAGATATGATAAAAATAATGGGACTAAAAAAAGGGTATTTCAGAACCTGAATTGAACAACCAAAATCAACTCAACTACAACCAATAAAAACACAATGAAATCTTACCAAATGGGACTTCAATGTATATGAGACCTCATAAATCTTTCTAAGGCACAAGATTGCTAGCTAGAGCAAGATCAAAATCCCATAAAAAATTCTCCCAAAACATCTCTTCTTCTTCTTCCCCAATTCTCTACACTTTCTTCACTCTTACACACACACACACATATACACAACTACACCCAACCAATCAAAAATTGCCAATTGCCCCTTCCCCAAAGTCTTCATAATAATTACATACTATACTAATAATATTAATAATAATAATAATAAGAATAATAAGAATAATAATCAACAATTATCTCTTAACAACCAATATAATATTAATATATATATACAAATATCACAATCATCTCTACACACCCTTAATGGACTAGGCTAATTACCCAAAAGTTCACAACTTTCTAATTTGACAAAAAGGTCCAAACTTATCTTCCAATTATACCCCTCTCTACCAAAATGCATATGCCCCACATGTATGCAACTCATATCCACATGTCAAGATATTACTATGCATGAACAATGCTCCTAAAATCATGGGTGTTACACATAAGCTGTATTTTTTAAAAATTTAACCTGAGGTCAGGGTACTATCAAATAAGAGTACGTCCTTCAAATGTGCACAAAATAACGTTTCGAACCCATAATAGCCACTATGAGTTCCTAGTAATGCCGTTTGGACTTACTAATGCTCTTTCAACCTTCCAAAGTTTAATGAATGATGTTTTCAAACTTGATTTATACAAGGTTATATTGGTTTTCTTTGATGATATCCTAGTATATAGCCGCAGTTTGGAAGAGCATTTACAACATCTAGAGATGGTTTTTCAAAAGATGTCTAACCACCAGCTATTTACCAAATTGAGCAAGTGTATTTTTGGGGGAGAAACCGTGGAGTACTTGGGGCACTACATCTCAGCTGTAAGGGTAGCAACTGATCCAAAGAAAATTATAGCAATTTAATCTTGGCCTATTGCCATAAACCTCAGTAACTCAAAAGTTAACTGTAGGAAAACTTTGTTAAGATCATTTCGATCAACACCAATCTGGCATCGCATACAGAAAGATATACAAGCTACGTGATTTAATATTAATAGATATGAGAGATTTCTTTTTGGAATTAAAGGAAATCCATGTCATGTTTCAGACTTTTTGTAGATAAAATAAAATTCCACAACTCTCATTAGTTATTTTTTCGAAATTCAACTATGATATACTTATATGGCGAAGTACAAAATTTATAAGAAATAAAAGGTGCAAACTTGCCAGTCGAGCTCGCAGGGTTCGTATCTTAACTACCGGTTCAATGAATTCCCAGTAAACCTTACTCCACATAGACTCTCTTTGTTTAATTTCATTTTTTAGTTCCTGTCAACAAGATAACCAACAACAATTACTCAAGACATAATTTATTTTTTAACAAGACATGATTCTACAGCAGAAGGCTAAAAGGAATATATGAATTCAATTATGGCACCAAAGACAGCAGGTAATGGCAACAAGAACATACAGAATACATTTTCTCTGTAGGAATTTTTGTCCCCATTTGCCATCATAGTGCTGATGTGGAAAAGGCAGAATGGAGCAGTGCAGAAAGCACATAAGACAAAAAGCATGTAATTTTGGACCCAGATGAACACTAAAAAATTAAAACTTGAGCAAAAAACATAAAGCTACCTCCTTGTACAACTCAATGGCTTCTTTGTAGAACTGATGCTCTGAGTATCCAGATTTTCTTATCTTAGATATAGCATAGGCACTTTTGAGCTCCAAAGTGTTAATGGAAAACTGTGATATTGGTGACAAAAGAATATTCACTAAATATGGCATCTTAGAGAATGTGAAACATTTGTAGACAGCATTGTCAACTTTTTATGGCACAGCAGCATGTATCAATATGATAAGGAATGAGATCAAAATTACATATCCATGAGAAAAGTAGATGAGAGGGAGGGGTGCAAAATAACATATGCTATTACTTTCCTCTACAAAATGCCAACTATAGCATGCTTGGAAAGAACATAACTAGTCTGAATGGATCCAATTACAAAGTTGATTCATAAGATGAAAACTACTAAAACAAAAAAGAAACAATTTACCTCCAGAATGATATCATCTTTTGTTCTTCTCCAACCACTCTTTGTGAACCACCTGATATCCATGTTGAAGGCTGAAAGCACATGATACATGCACATAGGACTGAATAAGAAGTTACTTGCCCATAAGTTGGATAATAGTGTCACAAACACATCTGCATATATGGTGCATGGTAAATTTTGATTCATTTATAAATGCAGTAAAACTGTCTCATGGGCTAAATGTGATCTTGCATAAGAAATGCACATCAATAAAAAAATGGTCCACTAAAAGCTGGAAGTTGGAACCACATAAAGAAAGCTCCTTATCTCACCAACATAAAACATGGATCAGTTTCCTGTCACAAGAATTCACCAATGAGTGTATCACCACTGTACACTATCATCCTAATGGACCTCACTGATGATGCTATGAACTCAAATGCTAGATGTACACTGGAAGCACAGAGTAAACATGAAACTATGTTCTTTTATCCACTAAAACACTATGTCTACACATTAAACTGCTGGATTTTTTTTGCCAAATCTACACTTTGAAGAGATATATTGACAACTTCCAGTTCAAAAATAAACTATTAGTAATGGACCTCAGTGAAACCATCTGAAATTGTCACCAAGATTGAATTCTAGCATAAGTCATTGATTAGTGAAGCTAAAATCCAAAGAAGAACTAGGATTCACTTAGCATCTAGCTAACCTTCGCCAAAATGGGATCGCTTCACGGGGAGAATAAGGTTCATAGATAAATCCAGGACTGGAAATCGACACTTTAAGAGCCCCCTGCAGAAAGAATTACCCAGGAGGTCAAATTATTTCCATCCATTCAATCAATAAACTCATATTAAGTGCACCGATACATTTAGTTAACAGTAAAGTAATCGTATAGTCTCACAAATTCCTAATTCTTATACTGATTTGCAAGAACCAGCAGACATAAATAATGACAGTCCTTCCATTAGACGCAAAAAGAGACAATATGAAAACCAAACAAATCAAACCCCACAGCATACTGTACTGCCTTGACCCATTTGCAACATTAAAAATATTCAAAATTTGTGCTTGTGTTGTGATTACAAGTATTAGTTATGGTTATGTGGCATTAGTATCACTTTTTTTTTTTTTCTAATTTTCATGCTGAAGTAACAATAATGTTGGTTATTGCAAGTATAAAAGTTTCATAACTACAGAATTATGCGAAAGTCCTAGAAGTTCATTGTAAAAATTTACAACTTAGCCAATAAACATTGGGAACCAATAAGTAGCTATGTCAATAATAACAATTGAATTTCAGTAATTTTCATACCAAATACGTGTAGAACAAACAAAGTTAATTACAGAGGTAAAGCTCTTAAAATATTAAGATGATGCATATTCCAGTGATATCGTACATAATGCGTATAAGTTCCTATACATTAGACAAATCCTCACCCATTTTATTTAAATGCATTTCTATATCTTTCTCTCCACTTGACTCAACTGAGATCAAACATTAACATCCGTGCATATAAACAGTCAAATAAACAGAAATCACATTCCAGCATCAGATTGAAAACAAAGAACAACCAGCTAAAAGGAATAGATAACACACCATTTGTCGTGCCTGTGGCGGAGCTCTTGCCTGTGTTGTTACTAACCTTTTGTCATTTGCAAAACTTGCCAAATCCATGACCTGAAACAAAAACAATAAAGCTGTGTTTGATGAATAAGAACAGAATACCATAATAACTAACTCAAACAGTTAGTTAGAAAGAGTAGCACTATCACAATCTTAAATAACTTTATATTTCAAACATAGATAACTGAGCTGAAATTTACAGCCAATGGATCCAAATTTTATATTCCAGAAAACTTACCATTGAAGAACGAAGAGTCATTGCACTTCGATGAGTCCAAGGAAGAGTACTATGGCCCTTATATGGGTAAAAAAAAATTCTCTGTGAGTTAAATTCAAGACCTAGTCACAAAGAAAACTACATTAAAGACAAAATTCTCCATTAAAAGTTAGCTAGTGTTAGAAAATAATGATCAAAGATACAAACTTTACCATTTGAAAAATCACTGTAACTTCTTGAGCTCCCAAGCCTGAAGAAACAAAAGTAACATTTTCATAAAACTTCCAACTCATAAAAAAATCATTTCCAAATTCATATGAAAAAAAAAAGGATCCATTTTTGGACGAAAAAAAAAATAAAACATTAGCAAATGCAAGGAATAAAGAAAAAGAAAAGCCAAAAACATTAAATTCAAACAGGAGCTTTGATTGTTCTTTTTTCCTGGAGCTTTCTCACTGGCCAAACTAGCCTCAATCAAGAAACAGCACTCTCACACATTAAACAGCCAAAAAGCCAATTGGGTTTTTTCTCCGAGCTAAAAATTTAAAAACTTGCAAGCCAATTTCCTGCATCCTCTCTCAGACAAAAACAGAGCAACAAGAAATGAAAACCAACACTTACAGATATGAAGAATTTGGTGACTCTACAGTACGAGAAAGTGCACGAATCGTTTGTAATCTTCTCAAAAGAGCCATTCTTGATGGATCATATAATCTTGCAAAAAGATGGTGATGATCAAATCAGAAAAAAGAAAAGGGTTTTGCGACACACAAAAGGGTTTAAGGAGGAATTGCCAGTGCTGCTAGCTGAATCACTTGCAGGCTGCAATACCAGCAGTTTTATGGGCTTGGGTGCATTGTTGGACTGCAAGTTTCTTCTTAAAAAAAGCCTCGAGTGCTATTAGCTTTTTTTTTTTTTTTTGTTAAATTTTTATTTTTAAGACTTAAAAAATGGTGTTGAGTTCAATAGGAAAGACTCTAGCTATTTTTTAATGGTTTTATAACAAAAATAATATATTTTATTATTATTAAAATATATGAAATTCAGTTTTATTATACCATAATCCTGTAAATTAATTAAATATTTTCATTTTGTAATCAGAAATTGAAAAATAAGTTCATAAATTGTTGGATTTACCATTTAATTTGTCAATAGTTTCCAATAAAAATTTTATCCATTCTAATTAATTTTTTTTTTTTAATTATGCATAAACCCCTAAAAATTTTGTAGTTTCCCAAAAAAAAAAAAGTATAAAAAAGCAAAGTAACCAGACATGGGATGGCACCTGATCTAAGTGCAAGATTTCAATTTTCTGCATGACTAAACAGACTGTTTAGATACAGCAACAGCACAACCAAAAGACACATCAAACAATAACAAAACACCAACAACAACAGCAGCAGCAACAAGCAAAAGGGTGGATAGATTAGATCTCAAACAAACGAAAGTTACGAAACCAACAAACAAACAAACACCCAGAAGAGTTGTTTCAAGGCTTTAGCTTCTCCACAATGTATGGAAAAATAATTGTGTCAATTATATTCATTTTTTTAATGTTTTTCTCTTACTCCATCTTCATCGGAACCCTAGACATGCGATCCTACTTCTACCCTCTTCTCCAACAACCATCACCCCCCACTCTCCGCCCTCTTCCCATCTGTACTCCTCTTAAAGTCTACATGTACGATCTTCCTCGCAGATTCCACGTGGGCATGATGGATCACAGCAGTAAGGGTGATGATGATAGTAATGAGCCGGTAAATGCGGAGACTTTGCCCATGTGGCCCAAGAATTCGGGGTTGAGAAAGCAGCATAGTGTGGAGTATTGGTTAATGGCTTCTCTTTTGTATGATGGTGATGGGAATGGTGGGAGAGAAGCTGTGAGAGTTTTGGATCCTGAAATAGCTGATGCCTTTTTTGTACCCTTTTTTTCTTCTTTGAGTTTTAATACTCATGGACATCTTATGACTGATCCTGAGACGGAGATTGATCATCAATTGCAGGTAATTGTGTATGGTTTTTTTTATTAAAGTTACAGTCTTTTTGGAGAATTTTCAGTATTTGACTTTGAATTTTGATTGGTTTGATTTAGTTGGTTGTGTTAGGCAGCTTTAAAATGTTGTTTGATTGATTGAACTTTAGTTCAAAGTTGTAAAATTTGCAGTGCAGAGTAGGAACTGATTTGGCTGAATTGCTGTGGGGTAGATTCAGTAAGCATGATTTTTCTGTTGGTGAATGGTTTTATATAGTACATACACATGGAGATCAAGTAATGAGTCAATTTACAATAAATAAATAAAGAGCTTACATTCCATTTATATAATATTCAGTTAAGTTTTAAAATAGAATAGCTTTCAGTGATCTGGTTGGGTAGGAAGTTCTATGTACTTATGGTTAGCACAATTAAAAAAATGGAAAGGGGCCTGTGATTTCCCACATTAGTTAGCTGAAGGAGTTTAGACAAATAAAAAAGGAAAGTTTCATACTTGATACTGGAACCTCTGAAGTTGTTGGAATACTCTGTTGATAGTTATAGTCATAGGAGATTGCATATGCCTGTTTCACTTATCAGCCATTTCAGAAAACTTAGATGTCACAACTCTCTTTGACCTTTAACGAGCAAGGGTTACCAATCCTTTGGTTAACTTATGATTTAATCAGATCACAACCTACTGAGTGGAGAGCTGCTGGGGAGTTTCGAGATCTTAGGTGTGAATTAATTGTTTTTCTTCTTTTTTAATATCTAAGTATTGACCCCCTGTTTATGAAACTAACCTCATACTTTCAGTATCAGGACCGTTTTCAAAGGACCATTTTCAAGGCTGATACAGCTTGCCTTTGATTTCAGGTTGATGTTATAGATATGTTGTATAAATCGAAGTACTGGCAGAGATCTGGAGGTAGGGACCATGTGATTCCCATGACACATCCAAATGCATTTAGATTCCTACGACAGCAGTTGAATGCATCTATACTTATAGTTGCCGATTTTGGCCGCTACCCCAAATCAATGTCTACTCTAAGCAAAGATGTGGTGGCCCCGTATGTACATGTTGTTGATTCTTTTACAGATGATGAAGTTTCTGATCCATTTGAATCTCGCAGCACGCTACTTTTCTTCCGTGGGAATACAATTAGAAAAGACGTATGTCTAATGCTTCATTAGATAATTACTTGCTCAAATCTACACTCGGGTGGCACATTGATTGTTAATGGTTCTTTTATGTTGTAGGAAGGCAAAGTTCGTGCTAATTTAGCAAAGATATTAACTGGCTACGATGATATCCATTTTGAGAAAAGCTCGGCTACAACAGAAACAATTAAAGTGGTATGTGCTAGCTTATGAGGATGGTCTAAATTGATCAATTCATTATTTATCCAGCTTCTTGTCGGTATTTATACATATGCATGCAATCCTTTTCCTTCTATAGAAACATGTTTCTGTCTTCAGATAATTGCCCTGTTTTTGTGAATCGTGGTGTTTATTGAAATTATTTTAAACACATAATTTACCTTCTAGTAGTTTGTTTACTTGCTCATTTGTTGCTTCTTCTGACATGCCAGTCAACAGAAGGGATGCGCTCATCAAAATTCTGCCTGAATCCAGCAGGAGATACACCATCATCTTGCCGGCTATTTGATGCTATTGTAAGCCATTGTGTTCCAGTCATTGTGAGCAATCAAATCGAGCTCCCTTACGAGGATGAAATTGATTACAGCCAATTCTCAGTTTTCTTCTCTGTAAATGATGCAATTCAGCCAGGTTACATGGTTGATCAACTCCGGAAATTTCCAAAAGAAAGATGGCTAGAGATGTGGAGAAATCTTAAGAGCATCTCCCATCACTTCGAGTTTCAGTATCCACCAAAGAAGGAAGACGCAGTTGACATGCTGTGGAGACAAGTAAAGCACAAGCTTCCTGCGGCGCAACTAGCTGTACATAGAAGCCGGAGGTTGAAAATTCAGGATTGGTGGCAGAGGAGGAGATGATCCTGGACCTGGCTTACATGATACTGTACATTCATGATTTTTTCATTATTTGTAAACAATTTTTCTTGCAAAGAAATAATCAGAGACAGTCAGTTACAGACCCCATTTGGCTTCATAGTTTGTATAACATATACTCTTCAGCAAATACATCAACAGAGTCGGATATTCTTCTTTTGACAGTGAAGACTTGCGGCCTTGTCGAGAATTTACAGTAGCACCTGCAGGAGTGAGAAATTAAGCATGTCACCACAAGCGGCTGTATAAGTTTAGAGTTTAGCAGCAGTTGATTATGATGTAATCATTTCTTTTGGTTCTTTTTAGTTCTTTAAGGAAAATAATTTAAACTTTTTT
>CATIWO010375888.1:0-15679 GCA_949673435.1 Macaranga tanarius | reverse complement strand
CTTACCAGAACTACTTCCTGCGGATTGAGTAGATCGGCTTATCTCTCGGCCTCGAAAGCTACCTAGTTGAAAGCTAGAACCTCTGAAGGTTGATCCTCCACCGGTTCTGAATGAAGGAGAAGTAAACCCACCGGTAGTCTTTTTCTTTGTAGTTTCCAACTCATTCCTTTCTAGAATGAGCTCCTCTGCTCGGATGGCTATTTCTAATAACTCCCTGTATGTAGATGTCTTCACTATAATTTTCTCTCGGATCTCTAGGTTTAACCCTCTCTCAAATTTGCTCCTCTTCAACTCATCCGTAGCTACCTCTTTAGGTGAATACTTGGATAGCCGTACAAACTGAAATTCATTGTTGGCTACCGACAAGTCCTCTTGCTTCAAGTTAAAAAACTCAAGCTTTTTCTTTTCTTTGTAAACCGTCGGCATATATTTATCGGTGAATACTTGCAAAAATGCTTCCCAAGTGATCATCATTGGTACATTCTTGCTTCCCGGCATAGTATCCCACCAATCTAGGGCATCTTGTTCAAATAATGATGCTGCATAACTTACTCGCTTTTTAGTGGTACATTCAAACCGATCAAGCACTCTCTTAGTACTCCTCAACCACTCTTCAGCCACTATAGGATCAGTAGTGCCTGTAAAAACTTTAGCACCTTGCTTCCTAATCTTTTCGAAATTCTCATCCAAGGCACCCTCGTTTGGTGTATGAGCCATGCCCCGAATAGCTTGCATAAACTCTTGCATAAATAGGGGAAAAGGAGCTTGTGGAGTTATGGTTGTTCTTGGAATTGTTCTTGCTCACCTAATACATGCATAGGACCCTACCTATGGACAGACTCAGACGACCCTTTCGGAGCAACAAGAGGTGCTTGGTGTTCTTCCATCCTGACACATTCGACATTATCAACTAAATGTCATTTATGAATTATGCATGATATGCCATGAATGTATTACATACTAATGTCCCAAAGGAATCTAATTCCCACTCTGATACCACCAAATGTGAGACTCGCAACACGTGGCCTCAACCCGTCACAACCCGTATTTCAATTAGAAAGAAAATAAAATTCTTTCAAGAACACAACTACATGCCATGCCATCATACTCATCATATAAACCACATAAGCATGCAATGCACAACAACACCCAACTCAACCACAGAATACAAACTTATGCGAATGTAGCTTAAAACCCGTAGAGTATAAACTTTATGAACAATATATAAAAACCAAGTTGAGAAATTCATTTGCAAACCAATAAAACTCTTTATTTATGAGTCTAATTTCATTTCCAATTTGAATCACTTAATTTTGAAATGTACAAAAATAGTTATGAGGTTTGGAACACTAAAAGGTTATGTATGGCAATTGCAAATCAACAGAAGCAATAAAATGTCTAGCCATTTTTGACTATTTTAAAGGTATATTTTGGAAATTCTTAAAACACAAAAGTTGTAAAGGACTCTTTAAAGTTTTCATAGCTTTAAACCACACTTCATTTGGAAGTCTGTAGCTCAAGTTATAGTCAAAATATGAAGACATCAGTGCGCTGAAGAAAAACCAACCCGTTGCCGAGTCGGCAACTCCACCCGCATTCACGAGTCGGCAATATCTTGCCGAGTCGGCACCGGTTCGCAGACATTCAACCCGACTCGGCCGAAAAGACCACGCTGCACTCTTTTGGCCATAACTCACTCTACCAAACTCGGATTTGAGTGATTCAAAAAGCTACGGATAGCTAACTCAGAAGGCTACAACTTTCATGAAAACACCTAGGCTGAATTCATTTATATGAATTGACCAAAATATCCTCTAAGTAGGTTGTGAAGTTAAAATACAAGACTTAAACTCAAAATAAGCAACAACAACATATTCTAAACACACAAATCCATACCAAACCTCTAAAACATCACAACAAGATATATATGTATATACAAATTTAACCATATTCGAAATACATTAATAAATGCTTGCTTATAATAAGCATAATCATAAACTTTATAACCTCACACCCCAGTTCTACATTGAAAATGTATTTTCAACATATCCTTACAAAGAGCTTGACATTCAAAATGACAACACAAATATATGAAGTGCATGCTAATGAAAATGGAAGTCGGTATCACCAAGCACACCTCAAGCCTCCGAAAGTCACAACAAGCAAGCCTCAACGTGAACTAACTATTTTCTGAAAAATAGTTGCAAAGGGGTGAGCTTGCGACTCAATAAGTAATTACTAATATAACAATATATATATCACTTCTCAAGAACTAATTAAGTGATATATATATTAATTGCTTAACAATCAAGATTTCACACATATGAAACATATACTCAAAATATACAAGCTTAACTCATGCATCAACCACTCTTAGTATATGTATGTATATATATAAAATAACAATCACAAAACACCAAATCTCATTTATTCATATCACAACAATTTAGTTTCCGGCCGGAACCACCTCACATGCGTATTTCTCACAAGTGGCCACATACTGAGACTATCCACCCGGCTCAGTCCCAGTCTCACAACCTCACATCCTCACTTATACTTTCAGGTAGCTATTCACCCGGCTCAGCTTACCCATTTCACAATATCATCTTTTTCATGTGACCACTACTGGAACTATCCACCCGGCTCAGTTCCAGATTTCACACATAGTGAAGGCTATACGCCCGTCTCAGCCTCACCATCACATATTTACCTCACTAACATTCATTCAATTCACAACATGTGTATATTTCACATTTCAATACAATTCACATGTCATTATTCTTTTCTCACTTCTTAGTACATATACGCACAACATATTTCAATAACCATTTCATACTCAAATCACAAATCATCAATTTACACCGTTCATATACTCAATTCACACCATATCATAATTCATGCCAATTCATACATAGCATTACATTTCATATATTCAAAAGAACTAATATACATATCGTTATATCAATAATTACTTACACAAGTGCTTCTACTCCTTCAAAATAGAAGCTCTTCTATTGATTTGTACCACTTTTATCCTTATCAAGGCCTACACAACATTCACACATCAATATCATATAGCAAACAAGACTCTAGTACTTAAACTCAACTAAATGCAACTATGTACCATTCTAAGCTCTAGGTTCAAGGTGCCCCAATACATCCTAACTAAGTCCAAAAATCATGAAATTGCTACTGAAGCTAGCTAAATGAGTCTAAAACAAATTTCAATTGGAATTTCTAAATTTTGACATACATAGAATTAAATATGCATTTTTGACTAAAATCGGGCAAAATAGAGTTGCCACCTGAGCATAAAAATGTCAAGGTGAATTACTCTACCTAAACGGTAGAATTTGGGCTTCCTTAAAACACAAGAGTTGTAGTAGACATCATCAAGTTTCCAGAACATTAAACCACACTCAATTTGGAGCACCAAAACTCTAGATATAGCAAAAACAACAAGACTGAAGAACAGGGCATACAAAATCCGAATTATGCAACCCAAAATAACCCAACTACAACCAATAAAAACATAATTAAATATTACCAAATAGAACTTCAATGCATAAGATACCTACCAAGGCTTCCTAAGACACCAAATTTCTAGCTAGAGCAACACCCAAAATCTCACCAAAATCCTTCACAGTCCCTCTTCTTCTTCTCTACATTTTCTTCACTCTCAACACACACATACACAATTTGATATACACCACAACACCCACCAATCAAAAATTGCCAAATTGCTCCCTCAAAAATCTTCTAATATTAAATGCTCACCAACTAGTAAATATCCACTTATCTCATAATAATCAACAATAAATATATATATATACATAAAATATCCAAAACCCTCTCTACACACCCCCAATACTCTAGGACAATTACCTTAAGGTCCACAACTTTTTATTCTCGATACCTAGGTCCAAACTTCCCTGACAACAATACCCGTCTCTACCAAAAATGCACATGCCACATACATACAACTAATAACTCTATGCCACATTTCATGTAAATTACTATGCATGAACAGTACTTCCAGAATGACGTACGTTACAAAAACTGTGAGTTCCAAGGTTTCTTTAGCATTTGCGCAAACTGGGCAAGTGTTCTCAATGCTGCAACCTCATTTCCAGAGATTGGTTTTGGTAGCCAGAGAGTTCTTTATGCTGATGCATTTCCAAATAAAGAAATTAATTTTTGGAGGAGCTTCTAGTGCCCATATGGACTTCCAAAGGCTTTTTGATGGTGACTGAGACGTTACTGTTAAGAATGATTCAAAAATTGCTTCACATAGACTTGGTCTTTTTAGTTATAAATATCTTCCTCAATTTTCTATTTTTGGTTAGTAAATAAGTAGTGGGTATAGTGGCTGTAATATCTCACATTAGTTGAGATTTTTTCTAATATTTCTGTTGCTTGTATGCCTATATAAGGTACCTTAACTTTTGAAATTAATGTGTGTGTGTGAGTGAAATTTGTTGGCTCCATTTTTTAAATTTCTTTTAGCTCTTTACTTTCAAAATTTCCAACATGGTATTAAAGTTTCATGGGTCTTAGGGCTTGTGAGGATGAAATAAAAAAAAAAGGGAAAGAGAGTTTAAACACTAGTGAGTTTATGAGTTCCAATGGTATCAAATAATTTTTTTACTCCTATTCCATTTTTAAAATAAGAAAATTATCATTTTTGGGCTATTAAAATGAAATCCTATCTAAAAGCTTTGAGTGTGTGGGAGGTTGTTTGAGAGTGATATTGATCCTACTCCTCTTCCATAAAATTCAACATTAGTTCAAATTAAAAAGCATGAAGAGGAATTAGCAAAAAAAGCCAAAGGCACTCACTTGCATACATTCAGTTGTATCAGAGGAAATTTTCATTAGCATAATTTCTTATAGATCACCAAAAGAAGCATGGAACAAGATTAATGAAGATTTTGAAGGTAATAACCAAACAAGGTTGATGCGAATATTGAATCTTAAAAGAGAATTTGAGATTCAAGAAATGAAGGAATCTGAAAGTGTTAAAGATTATGGCAATAAGCTCATGTCCATAGTTAATCAAATCAAATTGTTAGGTGAAGAATTTTATAATTAAAGAGTGGTGGAGAAACTTCTTGTGAGTCTATCTGAAAGGTATGAATCAAAAATCTCTTCATTAGAAGATACTAAGGATCTATCAAAGATAACTATTGCAGAATTACTCAATGCTCTACAAGCTATGGAACAAAGAAGAACAATGAGAAAAAGGGGGAAGATCAAAAGATTGAAGGAGCATATTTAGCCAAAACTTCATCTTTGAAGGGAAAAGGAAAATTTCTTCAATGCAATAATTGTAAAAAGACCGGTAATGAAGTATAGAATTGTTGGCATAAAGGTAAGCCCCAATGTTTCAAATGTAAGACATTTGGACATATTCAAAAAAATTGTAAAATTAAATTGGAAGAATTGTAAAATGAAGACCATACAAAAATGGCACATGTGGAAGAAGTGTCCCTATGGTGAGAAGTGCACCGAGAAATTTTTTTAGAGATAAGTGCTCCATTAAGAAAGTTGATGATAAATAGTGAGAAGTGCATCAAGAAAAAAATTTTGGAGAGAATTGCTCCATTGAGAAAGTTGATGAGAAGTGCATTGTGTTCTCTTTGATAAAAAGTGCATCTACAAAGTTTGAATATTTTTTTTTGTATTTTTGAATTATGTGAAAGTGTTAAGAATGATTCAAAATTGCTTCACATAGACTTGGTCTTTTTAGTTAGAAATATCTTTCTCAATTTTCTATTTTTGGTTAATAAACAAGTATTGGGTATAGTGACTGTAATATCTCACATTAGTTGAGATTTTTTCTAATGTCTCCATTGCTTGTATATCTATACAAGGCACCTTAACTTCTGAAATTAATGTGTGTATGTGAGTGCAATTTATTCGTTCCATTTTTTAATTTCTTTTAGCCATTTACTTTCAAAATTTCCAATAGTTATTGCTATAGAATTTTGCATATGATTGTCTTTTATTATTTTGAGAAGGTTATATCCAGATCTAATTGTGTATTTGCCACTCTTCTTAAAGTGCCAAACTATTTGATCATGCCCATTCCTCATTGCTACTGGAATTTATTTTGTAGCTTTTTGCTCTTCATTTGTGAACAGTTCTTGAAGGATTTCATATTTCCACTTCTTATGTTCGTAATCAATAATGTCTTTTACGAGCAGATATGGTGTACCTTTTGGTGCTTTTGAATGCACCTTGAATTATGGCAAATTTATATTGACTAGTGAGTCAGAAGAGATATTCCATCTACTACCCTCTGTTATTAGCTGCCTACTCAAAAGAATACTTGTCCATATCCATGAGGGCTTGTACACTTTTTGAGCTTCATTAAAGCTGGTATGAGGGGAGTAGATATCTTGAGAAGTTTTAAGCTGAAAGAATGTGGGTTCATCATTAAGTTCTAACTCTGTTTTGCCAACAAAGCTATAACACCCACATCTTAGTTACATATTAGATACATCATGCTTTCCATTACATGTAGAGTAGAGTAATGGATTTCATTTAAGTATGGATATATATATGTATTGTAGAGAGGGACTTAATTATAAGAAAAGTTGGGATTAAATTGTCACAATAGAAAATTAGGGGCTATTATGTATTAGTCCCATTTCATTAAGAGGGAGGAAGAATATTATAGTGATATTTGTCTATATTTATCAAGAGTATTATTATTATTTTATTTAGTGATAATTATGCATTAATTAAAAGGGACACCTAAGGGAGGCAAATGGAAGTTTGTAATTGGTGGATATATATATGTATGTGTGTGTGTATGTGTATATGTGTATATGTGTGTAGGTGTATGGAGATGGAAGAGGGAATTGAGTAGGAAGAAGGGGAGTGGATTTTTGAGAAAAACCTAGAGATTTTGATCTTATTTTTTCTATTAAACAAGAGTTTTTGGGAAGCTCTAAGATGTCTATAAGCAATTGGAGCATCAATTGGTAAGCTATTTGTGTATAATTATTGATTTTAGTTAAGTTGTATTTATTGCAAAATTCGTGCTCTGTTTTTCCTAAAAATTGAGCCTTTATTTTTTTTATTATAACTTGAGCTATAGAGCTCCAAATCTGGTTTTATTTGATTTTGGAGAAACTTTAGAGAGTTCTTTATAACTTCCATGTTTTGAGTTTGAGTTAAATCTGCTGTTAAGATGGTCATATAGGACCATACATTTTGTTGCTCATTCTGTCACTTTGTGTGACCTAATATTATTATAAATATCATAATTAATTCTCTACACGTGCTAATTGTATAATTTTAGTTAGGAATGAAAGTAGGCTCACATATGTAGAGCTTGTATAAATCTGGTGATCATAAGATGTGTCTATGATTTTTGAGAGTATCATGAACTTCATGTATCAAACATGCCAACAGTAGTATATAGTCTGGTTTGTGAATTTTCTTATGTGTTGGTTATATAGTGATATCTAGAGTTGTAGAACTCTAAATTGAGTATAGTTTAATGCTCTGGAAACTTTAAGGAGTCCTATACAACTCTTATATTTTAATGTTGAACTGAATCTGCCTCTAAGACGGTCTAATAGTGCTCGATATTTTATTGCTCACTCTAATTACCTGTGTGACCTGTTAATGTTCAAAAATTCATAATTAATTTTATACATGTCCAAATTGGATAATTCCAATTGGAAATGAAAATAGACATAATCCTAGCGTCTATATTAAAATATGAGCTAAAAGATTTATGTACTTGATATTGGACATATCAAATTTAAGGTGACAGATTATACAAGTTAAGCTTAAGTGCATATGTGATGTGTTGAATGTGTGTTTGACCTGTGGATATATGTAGGAGCTACAAGAGGCAATGAGAAGACAACCAACTAGGAAAATTCTTCTTATTTAAAGTTGGAAAGTACCTTTGGTAAGTAGTTACTAATATAGTATATAATTGGTTCTCTTATGTACTAAAGTTATAATGATATATGCATATTATCCTGGTTAATTGCATAAATTATGTCATTCTTCATACATATTGGATTAGATGAGTTGTACCTTGTAGAATTATTAATAAAATATTATATTGATGTGAAGGTGCAATATGTGTAGGAAGATTGAGCATTATATGTGAAAATATACATGGTGTGAAAATTAATTTGGATGCATTGTGATCTCGACAATGCTTATATATTACCAATAATAGTATATGTATATGATTGATATAAAATTATAGTGAAAAGGGGAAGTGATCTTTAAATTTAATATGAATGCTATCCTTGTGGGGATGAAAAAATGAGATATTCTTATAATAAAGCCTTGTGTGCAATGAATGAGTTATGATTTATAGGTTGTGTTATGAAATATTAATGATGGTATGGGTATGCGACAAGTGGATTACTAATTAAATATCATGGAAGGTTAATATATGCATTATGAATGTGAATGTCTAAGATAAGCATGAGATGTGTTGGTGTTGAGAATTGTTATTATATATGTGCTATGAACCTTGTAAATGAATGAGGTAAACACGTGATGTGAAATGAAACTTATATTATTTAGTGTATAATAATATTATGTGGATGTTGGAAATGTGAGGATTGATGGCAATCGATGATATGTGAATTTTGTGTGTGAGGACTATGATGAAATGTGAATAGTGTATATATATGTATGGATATTGAATGAATATGTGACGAATGTGACGAATGTGAGGGATGCGTGTAATAGTGGGGCTGAGCTGGGCGGATAGCCTCCACTTGTGAGATCTGAGACTGAGTCGAGTGGATAGTCTCAGAAGTGGCCACATTTGAAATATAAATTGTGAGATATGAGAAAGCTAAGCTGGGTGGATAACTACCCAAAAATTATGTGAGAATGTGAGATCTGGGACTGAGTCGGGCGGATAGTCTCAATATGTGGCCACTTGTAAAAAAAATATATGATTGTGAGGAATAAGCCCAAGATGGCTATGTGTGAGGAAAACGTGTGACGATAGTTCCGGCCGGATATCAAACAATGAGATTGAAATGTGAATGTGTGAATTTTTGCATTTATATGAATCATGATGAGATGTTATCTCTTATTATTGAAATGAATGAGGATGGTAAATAAAATATTGAGATGTGAACGTGTTGGTTATGGATGTGTGTTGATATATATATATATATATATATATATATACACACACACACACACATATGTGTGTTCTATAAATGATAGCTTTCTATTTATGATCTTGACTTGTGAAATTGGTTGTGTGTTACTTAGAATATTATGAAAATGTGCTATTAGGAAGAGGACACGGGTTGAGACATGGGCTTGTCTCAGGCCGTGTGATAAGACACGGCGTGCCTTGGTTCAAACACGGGCGTGTTAAACTTGGCAGTTTCAGCTGCAAGCAGACACCGGCGCTTGCCAAAGGAGATATCTGCGAGCAGACACTGGCGCTCGCTAGTGGGTATGAAGATAGAAACACGGTCGTGTCTTGACGAAGGTTTTTAATCAGTAGACTACACAGAAAGAGACACGCCCATGTAGTCCATATTTTAGTTATTTTAATTAATTGTTATTATTTAGTTCTTGAGAAGATCTTTATATAATTATATTAGTAGCTACTTATTGAGTGCAAGCTCATTCATTTGTAATTATTTTCCTTTTTCAGGATAAGCAATAGTTATGTCGATGTCTATATGCGATAGGGATATCAGGTGGGCCAGTGATGAATCCGGTGCATATATAACCAGATGTTGTTATCATTTATGTCTGATATCTGTACTCAAACTTCTTAATGTGTAACAAAAAATTCTTTCTTTAGAGAGTATACTTGTAAATGTTATATTTGTTGATAAGGCCTTATGTATTAATAGTAAAATAAGTGATATCTTGCGGAGTATTTTTTATCATGCCACGTATTTAAGTGTACTTTGGGAGTGTTACAAGAGTTATGTTAAATGAGTTTAGTTCTCGAAATCCTAGTCCTCCATCAAGCTTGCTTTTGGTAAGGGTTTGCCATGCTACCCAATGAATTTTCTTTTTAGCATTATCTTGAGCCCACCAAAAATTATTAATCATGTGTTACAGATTGAGGCATTTTGAAGACGGACATAATGTAGGTGGGGACTGCCTGTAGCACTGCTTTGATCATCACTTCTTTCCCAGCTTGAGACAGAAATTTATTTTTCCATCTCTGAACTTTTTGCATAACTTTCTCACAAATTGTATTGCAAAGTTGGACTTTTGAATTTCCCGTTGTGTAGGCACTCCCAAATATTTTGATAGAGCTTTGGTTTCCTCAATTTGCAAGATACCTGTAATTTGTTTTTTCAACTGGATAGGAGTGTTAGCACTAAAAAAAAAAAAACCAAATTTATTTACATTTACTTTTTGGCCAGAAGCCAAAGAATAGATAAGCAACATTTAAGTTCTAATCCTATGAAGAATTTTTTTTCTTCATCAGTATAGACTTGATTTTAGGAGACTCAAAAATTCCTCAGAACCAGTTTGAAAACTTGAAGCCCTGCCCAGGTTTATAGCATGCTTTTTCCAGCTTGTAGATCACTTTATTTTCATTTCAGTTATATAAATATGGACTCATTTTGTTTTAAAAACAATAAATAAAGGTAACTAATGATGCTGGATTTGTGTTGCAAGCTATATTTTGTTTAAGTTATCTTTTCAAAACAACTAAATACAGTTATTATTAATTATTATAACTAACTGGTTTATAACCTAAAAGATTATAATAATAATAATAATGCATTCAGCATAAATAATTTATTTTTTGAAAAAAACTATATTTTATGTTACTTTTTTATTACCCTTAATATATCCGTTATAAAATTTCTTAACAATTTAAGATTTAATCTAATAACTAACATTATTTCAATGTCAAAAAAAAATTGTTTTGCCATTAAATTATCTAACAAAAAAGACAATGACAAATTGACAATTGTAACATAACATGTGATATTTTTAGCAAGTAACATAACATGTGATATTGGTTTAACGGATGATTTTTTTTTAAAAAAAAAAAAAAATTGTTTGTGAGAGTACTTGAGAAAATCTTAAACTATCTTTATTAGAATTTTGATGATTAGCTTCAGCCCACAAAAATTAACATAGCCAATTATCTCTGCAACATATTGGTCTGGATCCTAGGATCATGTCTGCACTTGATACAAAGATAAAGAGTACATAAGTTGTTAGCCCAATGAATCTAAAATTTTGTATAAAGAAATAATTGGGCTTAATATGGGCCACTTTAACCTTTGTTCTCATGAAACGAGTTGCATTACATATGACAATTAGACCATTTACCACTATTTACTTCTCTCTCTCCCCCATGTATCTATCTCAGTTGAACCAAACTAATTATCTTCAGTGTCTCTAAAATAATTTGAAAACATCAGTGGATAGTGGGTATGTAAAATTTTCTAAATTTGAACTCATAATGGCAATAATTATAAAATAGCAGCTGTGAAAAAGAAGTTAAACCAATTATTTACTTAATCTCTAATCATGGAACCCATTTATGTAAGAGAATGCTCATGTAGTATTTTGAAATTTCTAATTTTGTAAGCTTTGCACAAAAAATTTGTATGATTTTATTAATTGTCATGAGTCAAAAATCAACAATTTACTATATATGTTAAGTAGGGTGAAGGATTCATAATTTTAGAATGGACTCTTCAATATTGATTGACAATCTCATATGAACCGCAACTTACTATCTAAATTAAACAGAATTAATTCCTTTAGGCTGCATTAATCCAACACCAATTAACTAAACTATTGAAGTACATTTGGGTAAAGGATCTTTTTGTTATCAAGCTTAATTAATAGGTCAGCTATTATCTTTCTTAAATGTTTTGTGTAAACAACATGTGAATTGTCCCAGAAGCAAAACTTCAATCAATATGTGCATATAAATGTTTCAATCTTGAAATTGAAACAAAAGAAGAATCAAGAATCAAGAATTGATAAAACTAGTTCAATCATTTTCATAAGGGGACAAATCACAAACTCAGAGACCCTACACCATGACATAGTGAACATTATACATATGCCATATGACAACTATATATACAACAAGGAAGCCAATATCTCTTACATCACATTCCAAGAATTTCTACTAATAAGGCCACGAATCTACTTTTCCATATATACAAGTCTCTTTACACAAGCAACTTCTTGCATCATCACCTTGCAATATTCAACGCTACATTGCTACCAACTACTGCTACAAAATGCCAAAGCCAAGCATCGACCATAGATTCCATTTACAAACAAAAAGGAACCTTTTGTTAAAAAGAAAAAGTAATTCAATTTAATTAAGTTGCTAAATTTCGTTTAATACCCGGCGATGATTATGATAATAAAATGATCGATAAAATTGATTGACTATAATTTGTAAGCTGCATATGAATCCTCTTCTCTTTGGAGACAATCCAGTAAAGTTGGAACAAGACTGGGATAATTGTCTATTTTGTTTCTAAACATTGTAATTAGAGTTAAATGAGTTATGAGAACTAATTAAAAAAAAAAAAAGCATTAACATTGTTGCCTAAAAATGCAACATTGTTACACTCTTGTAAATGTGATGCTTTCTTGTCGTATTGTTTTGTCTCAATTTCAACTTGATTTTGCCATGGGAACCACCGGCCGAGGCAACTATATATGATCATGCTTATCCTTTAATGAGTTGGTAAATGCAAAGATTATTGAATATGATGATGGGCTGTTGTATATAGTTTTAGTGATTAAAGAAGGTATTTGACCTTGAGATTTTTGAGTTTAATTGGTCAATTAAGCAAGTCTAGCCTTTTTGCAGTCCCATTTAAATTAACTTTAATAATTAAATAGTTTGACATTATTACAAAATATATATATTATAAGATATTTATATAATGCATAGTCCAAGAGATATTCTTCTTCCTCTCCAAGAATGCTTGCAAACGAAAGGACCCAAAATTTTGTTCTATTAATTTAAATGTAATTAACTATAGTGTAGGCCTGCTTAGATATTGTATGTAATGGAGGCTACCCACTTGTGGTTGTTGGTTTGTTGCATTAGCATTGTAATTTTTATTAATTGGTAGCAATTTGTGGATTAGGAAAATGATTGATCATGCCAATTATGGTTAGTAATTAATGGGTACATGTTTTTTTTTGATAATGGGTACATGTTAGTTTTATTATTATAAATTAGGTTTCTTACGTGCTAATTTTAGAGAAACCCCAATAATAAAGATAGTGTATCTGCCATAATAAATAGGTACAAAATCCATATCTTCTCATTAAAATCATATGGATGCAACTTGAATTTCTCTGAAAATTCTATAATAAACTAATAAAAAGCTTTATAAGAACCAAAATTATTCTTGATTAATCCGTACTAGGAGGTGGAAAAGAACTAAGAAATAGTGGAACCAGCTAATTAAGAATCACTTTGCTTTTATTATAAACAACACTAAGGACAAAATGCATATAATTTTAAATGTTATAATATTCTTTTGGTACGGATGATAAATCCTAGTGATTAATTAGTTTCTAGAATAATAAAAAGCTTAACCTAAAATATCAAAACATTACACTTTGTACTTGCCTCCATTGATCAAGAAGGAATAAGAAAAGATTAAAAAAGGGTGTATAAATCTATAATATTCTTTCATGAAAATTACTACTCAATAACAACTAGATGATCGATTATTATTATTATTATTATATTTTTTAGCATCAAATCTGTATTTTGTTCAAAGGGTCGGCTTGCTATCTGGAATCTCCTTTACAAAAGGAACTATGGTAGAGAAGAAGGAAAAAAAGAGCCCTAATTAGATACCTTTCCTTTCAAAGTTTTCAATATAATACTTTGTACAAGCGGCAACTTCAAAGGGTGTGTGAAATTATCTGGAAAAAATGCCAAAGACAAGAATAAACATTATTGTAAAGATAGATTCTAGCTAACAAAAGAAAACAATTAATAGTAAAAACAAAACAAGTCTCATTACCAAGCAGTTGCTTTGTTGGATTCTTTAGCTATAACTAGAATACTTCCAAAGGAAATTATCAATATTATAATCACACAACTGATTAAGTTAAAAAAAAAATAACAATTAGCTTGTTTATACTCTTTTTGGTGTGCTAGCTATATATATATATTTATATATATCAACTTATCTTTTGTCACTTCTGTTTGCAGGCATTGAGACTACTATATATAACATGTTTATATGCATTTGTTTTCAAGTAGCAACTGAGAGAGTTGGATGGTTTGGCTTGACCATTGTCACTCTGCTAATTGATGGGAGAGAACATTACAATTATGTTAGAACAACATATAAGACAATATTTAATCTTGCAAATTATTCATATATAAATATATGTATATATAATTATCAAATCTAACACTTGCAAGAACTTACAAAGAATGGTCAATAGCAAACTATCTAATAATCAAAAGTTTTTTGTTTTATTTCTCAACTAAAACAAAAATTAATCAATTAATGATAGTTTCATTTCGTAAAATGACAATGTTAGATTTGTATCTCCATGATTGCTCAATTATTGAAGAGTATGTTGCAATCTTTTCAATTTATTTTTGGCCCTCCATTGTACTGAAAGAATCAATTAAGTTTGTGTATGGTTTGTAGAATAATAATGAAGTGGAAAGCATAGGTTTGGATGTTAGAGCCACATGGATATGTGTAGGTACTTCTTACAAGGCAAATGATTATAGCAGCTGACTCTGAAATAAAAATCCCTGAGGAACATATGCTAGTACGTAGCTTGTTTTCACAATATATTCTGCTATAATTGTGCATTGCTGCTAGCTAGCACCAGTATCTTGCAATGGCAAACAACTTTTCTAGAATGTCTGCAATTGTACTTTAATTAAGGTTCACCAAAATTAACATAATTAAATTACTATAATTAAAATGCTCTTGATTGTTCATTTTCAATCTAAAGTAGGTGGCATAAATAATGTTTAAATTGTGGCTTTAGTTCATATATATATATTTAATTTCTGCAAATGGGGCAGCGAAAGAAATTGGATTCTAATATGGTTACTTTGGCATAAAGAGATTTAGATAAGACAAATCAACTGTATATAGTCACTAACTTGCTTCAAGTCATCCAATGAAAATGAACCACTCGAATCCCATATCATTGGAATTAAAGCATATGTAACAAGCATTAATATTCTAGCAAATGTAAATTATATTAGGAAATGTGTTATATAAATAATTAATGCATTTTAGGAGGTTCTGGTGTGTGTATATATATATATGTAGAGAGAGAAGGTTCTCTTTTTAATTTTATTCTTTTCAAATTGGATTCCAACCTATATATCTATATAATGTCATGTAGCATGCATTGACATTTTAGTTAGAATTTAACATATATTCTAATAATGTGGCACCAAAAAATATTATCTTATGCATGTGAATTTTCAATATTTGCTTTAGTGATCTTGCACATCCTTAAAAAAGAAACACAGTGTCCAGATTTGACTATATTGATTGTTTTATGTATTATGATACAGATTCTTTGGTTTTACTAAAATGTTGATTTAAGTTCCATGGTATTTTTGTTAAATCAATGATGAAATGTCAAATTATTATTTTTTACATAATTACTTCCAGTATCCATCAGTAATTAGATGATCAAGTCGAAT
>CATIWO010375780.1:0-21252 GCA_949673435.1 Macaranga tanarius | reverse complement strand
AATTAGCCCTTTATTATAATAAGTGTGTAAAAATATTAAACAAAAGTTGCAAAAAGCTTTTGGGACGCAGTTGAGTAATTTCAATAACAAAATTATTTCAAAATAAGTAACTATTCCGATATTATGTATTAGATAAGTTTTTATTGAGTTGAGTTCCGATAAGTTCACAAGCTCATTTATAACCCTAGTAAACAAGAAACATCATC
The DNA here is from genome assembly GCA_949673435.1 of Macaranga tanarius. Classification (NCBI taxonomy): domain Eukaryota; kingdom Viridiplantae; phylum Streptophyta; class Magnoliopsida; order Malpighiales; family Euphorbiaceae; genus Macaranga; species Macaranga tanarius. Next base: position 21,046 of record CATIWO010375780.1, on the reverse strand, counting down.
TATTTTGTGCATCTGGCAAGTTGTCTGATTTATTTTTTTATTTTTTCTCTTTCATCAAAAAGGTGTTTGGAGACAAACATAAAAGATGCACACGACTTTTTTTTTTTAATAAATGTATTGTAAATTTTTATTAAATAATTGAGGAAAAAAACTATTTGGGAATGCCACCCCAATTGATGAAAAAACGAGGATGCACGCGAATTATCCCCAACTAAATCAGGATTCAGGGAAGGTATTTAAAAGTATTTATTTGCTCTTATGTTCAGGGTGAAGTGATGGAAGGATTAGTTAAGTTTGAGGCTGGTCCTATTATGAAGGAAAATTATATAAAAACCTGTGAATGGGGTATCTATTCTCAATTCAAAAAAAAAAAAAAAATTACAAATCTTTCTCATTTTAGCTCTGATATCATATTTTTCAATTAAGTTTTTGGTGGAAGGATATCCAGTGAGAAGGATTGGAGAACTGCTTGCTTCATGATTCATTTGGTCATCGGGCCAATTAAATGAATTATGAGCTTGGTCATTTTTTTAAACAAATTTTATATATTTGGCTCTATGTATTAATTTGCTGAAATAACAATTTGTGAAGATCATTTAAAAAGAAAATGTAACAAGTCAACTCAATTCTAAGTGTTTTTTTTTCCCTCATTCTAACGTTGATTAGTCCAAATAATTTTTTCTTTGTTTTTTTTTATAACTTTAGTGAATAATCACATCAAACACACTCTTTTAAATTTTAAACTTTTAGTACATCCTAAACTTTATTTTTTAATTAAATTAATATTCGATAATTTAATTAGATGTAATTTTAGAATTAATAAATTATATCACATGTCATTATTTTATAAAATAATTTATAATTCTAAAATAAAGTTAATAAATGTGTCTAAAATAATCATGGTTAGATACTTAGTTTTTAAAGTTAAAAGTATAATAAATATTAATTAATTATGCTATATGTCAAGTTTGTAGTAAAGAATTCATAAATTTACGTGACAAACAAAGTTCACTCAAAATTTTTTCCAGATGAAGTGTGTATATATATATATATATATATATATGGAAAAATATAAATGAAGTAGTAAAATCACTGTTTTAATAGAAAATGTACTTTTAAAATTTTTTTTAAATATAAAGTTTTTAATTACTTTTGTAAAAATATAAACGTTATCCATTTAAATTTTTCTCTCTATTATTTTCTAAGTTATATTTCCTTATTTTTCAATTTTTTTCAAAACAAATTATTTGTTAGATAATTTTTTAACTTTCAATTTTTCCCTATCTTTTGAGTTCCAATAGAAAAACTTTCATAAAACTTTATTATATGTTAAGATTAATTTTTTTAATTTATTTGATTTTAATAATATTTCATTTTAAAAAATAATTAATTAACAATTTAACATTAAAAAAAAATTGCCTAGGCACCGTTACCTTTAGGCCGCTGAGATAATTTATAGAGGATGAGCTGATCATTCTCGATGGAAATGTTCAAAGTTGGATATGTACATCTGCGGCTGTAAACAATCTAACTGATAGGGAACTAATGGAATATTAATATAATAAAAAAATTTTCGAACTTGTTTATTACAATTCATTTAATAAATGAGTCAAATTCAAACAATTCAAAACTCGACTTGTAAAAGTTCATGAACAATTTCGAATAAAAATTCACGACCTACTCATAATTTTAATATTTTAATAATTTAATTATATATATAATACATAAATTTTTAGTATAAAAAAATTTAAAAATATATTATTAGAATAAAATCATAAATTTTAATAAATATATTATAATTTATTTAAAATTTTTTAATATATAATTTATATTTTTTAAATTTTTTTCAAATTTATTTAAACTATAGTTCACAAATACTAAATGTCATAATAATTGCGGCTCGGATTCAGCTCATTTGTAAAATGAAATAACTCTAAATTAGCTAAAACTCAGTTGGACTATGCTCGTTTACACCTACATGAACATCCTATCAGCAGTTTATTGAAGTTGGATATGATTGGATGGCACAACTGCCATAAAATGGTGTAGATTGGTTGTTTAAGATTGATGATGATGAAGATGACGTATATATATGAGGACATATTTCCATGTAGACTTTCCAAGCTTTCTATGTAGACTACTCAAGCTTAAAATTAACAAATGTCATATAAATAATTTGACATTTGTTATTTTATATGACATGAAATAACTACTATAATTTCTGAGTTCCTACCAATCAGTACCCAGTGACTCTTTCTTTACCTTGAATAGCCTACGGTGGCTCTTTTTTTAAGCTAGAGTAGTCTACATAGAAAGCTTGGAAAGTCTACATGGAAATATATATATATATATATATATATATATATATATAATTAATTAAAACTATTCATTAAATATGTGAATGTAATTATATATATTTTTAATTTTTTGGACCGAATATTATTTGTGGCACATATAGTTTAGATAATTTATTTTTGGGAAAGTACATTTTTATACCCTGTAGTTTTAAGTTTTTACACATTGAATTCTGTAGTTTTTTTAGTGACATTTAAAGGTTTGTAGTTTAATTTTACTTGCATTTTTTAGTACCCTACTTAGTAATATTATTAAAAATGTATCATGTAATAATAAAATAATATGAATATTTAATAGTTAAATTATTTATTAAGTAGTATATCATTCAATAAACTAAAATAAGATGTATTTTTTATTTTATTAGGAATAAAAATAAATAATTTTTAAAATAAATTTATGATATTTCTAAAAGTATCTAAATAGTCATATTGATGGTAAATCACATGTAAAATATTTTTATTAGTAAAAAATAGTGTTATATTAATATTTTATTATAAAATAATGACAATATTAGTTGAGAGGGTATTAAAGTGTTAGAAAATTAAACCACAGACCTTTAAATTTTACGAAAAAATCACAAGGTTAGATGTGAAAAAACTTGAAACTACCACTTCAAAACAATTTTAAATACACTAGAGATCTTAGTTCCTCAATCCATAATTAATGCAAAATTCTTATAAAAGAATAACTAAAAGCATTATATGCATGATTTGATTTCTTTAACGGTATTTATAACATTTGGTTGTCTCGAGAGTTAAGAATTTTATTCATTAAACATTTAGTAATATCATCAAGTATATCTTTCTCAATTTGTAGTTCATACAAATATTATTCATAAATCATATATTCCCCCAACTCTTCCCAAAAATGACAACAATATATAAGAATCAATCTCTCTCTCATGAATCAATCTCTCTCTCATAAATCATCTCAATTCTTTTTCTCATGGATCACACTGGCCCATTCACATGATCATTCACAAGATCATTCATAATACCTCGTATGCATATGGTATGACCACAAGGATTTATCCCAAAGGCACCTCTGAATCCCTGTGCTGCCCAAAGATAGTTATAATTCGAGTGGCCAACTCATCATCTCATATATACATATATATCACAAACCCTTACATTATCATATATATATATATATATATATATATATATATATATATATATATAAATATAATCTTTATACAATGTTCATAACACTAGTAAGGGTATAAATATGTCATTTCAAAGTTCATTCATATATGATTTAGTCTCTTTGTCTAAGACTTATAAATCTCTTGTCATTTCATCAATAGGAAGTATTTTCCAATCATTTTTGTGTTCTAGTACATTATTCCAATGTTCGGTTCAAAATACCATTCGAAAAATTGAAGTTTAAAGTCAAATGGGTCGTGACTAACAAAGGCGTGTGCCTCTGTGTAGAGGCGCCTGGCACAGCCACAAAGGCTTATGCCTCTGTGCAGGGGCACCAACCTCTACTACAGAGGCGCCAACCTCTGTACAGGGGGGCCAGCCTCTGTACAGAGGTGCCAACCTCTATACAGGGGCACCAGCCTTTGTACAGAGGCGCCCAACTCTTCAGTGCACAGGCGCACACTTGTTCGATTAGGCGTACGCCTCTATAGTTCTAGAACATGAACTTTAGAGGAAAATTTGTGAAAATTTTGGTTCAAAACTCAATTTAACTATACCAGATGATCATATATCATGTATATAACTTCAAAACACTATCAAGAATGCTTAAAACTACTTAGATCATTCTAGATCTAAAGAAAAGCATAAAAAACTAACATTTATATCCAAAAATGGCTTAAAAATAAAACTTGAATAAAAAACCCATAACATTTTAAAACCACTCATAAATTTCACCTGCTGATTTCTTATTTTCTTTACATGATTCGGATTCTAGGTCTTTTTGAGCTTCTCTTCCTCTCTTTTCTCATTCTTTTCCTTTTTCTTCTCCTTTCCCGTACATAGCCACACTTCTCTGCAGAAACCAACCACTCCTCTCTTTTCTTTTCACTTTGATCCCTCATCTTTCCTTCCTTTCTTCCTAACTTCATTTACTCATATTTGTTTCAATTACATCCTAACTTCCTTTCAATTTCATCCTTCTAAAATTTCATTCAATTAAATTAAGCTTTATTTCTTATATTATATTCTTATCATTTCATACCACAATAAAAATATTAACTCCTCCAATATCAATTTAATATATGAAAATCAACTTCTTAATTATTTACTCGAAATAATAACAATTAACTCCAATCAACCATAATTTAATATAATCAAACAATCCTTAATTATCATTAACTTAAATTAATTTGGTTCAAGGATACGGATGTTACATTTTGTCTGATTTATTTATTTATTTTTTCTCTTTCATTAAATAGGTGTTTGGAGACGAATATGAAAGATGCACACGACTTTTTTTTTGATAAATTTATTTTAAATTTTTATTAAATAATTGAGGAAAAAAACCATTTGGGAATGCCATCCCAATTGATGAAAAAACAAGGATGCACGTTAGTTATCCCTAACTAAATCAAGATTCAGGGAAGGTATTTGAAAGTATTTATTTGCTCATATGTTCAGGGTGAAGATAAATGTGATGTGGTATTTAAAAGTATCCCCAACTAAAACAGAAGTCGAGTTCAATTGTGCTGTGGGAATTTCTTTGATTGGATAAAATCACCGCCATTGGTGGAGACATAGTTCTCGAGCTCCATAGACTCATCATCATCATCATACAGGATTTTTCTTTAATTGGGATGGAAAAGTTATTTTTGAAATCAACCTTTTCAAGGAATAAGAAAAGGGAAAAAAAACTGAAGAGCAAAGCTTTAAATGAAAGGGAAAAAAATAAAGAGAAGAGGAAGGGTTCAGCAAAGCTGTAAATGAAAGAGTTAAAATGATGATAATCTAAAGAAAACAAATAGAAGATATTGAGAGTTGAACATGTGCTAGAATATTAGCGAGCCATGTGTCAAAACTTTGGATTACCATCATGTAGTGCTCAACTTTATAATATATATATACTAGGCAAATGCTCGCGCGTTGCGCAGGTGAGCTAATTTTTTTTAATATAAATTTTTATAAACTAATAATTATAAATCTATAGTGGTATTTTTTGTTTATATATATATATATATTTCTCTATAAAATATAACAAAGGTATAAATTACAATTAAGCTGAAAATAGGCTTTAGAAATCAATACATAAATTTATGTCGAGCAGCAGGTTTTGAATCCTGTCCATCAGGCATATCTCCAATTCGCTTTTCATCAACAGAATTCATCTTCAGCCATGCAATCACAGTAGCAAGCTAAAATGGGAATGTTGGGCCCTACTGCTCATAAGGATCAGGAAATGTGGATGGGAAATTTGAAAATGCAGGAACTTATATCCATGCAGACAGCTAATCAAGTGTAAGCATCATCATCCAAGAACTCATTTGAGAACTTTTCTCGTGGTGAAAAAAAGGTTGAGGAAGGACAACAACTACCCCGTCAACAAAGGAATAAGCAAAAGTCTACATGTCACACCTTATCCTCAAATTAACCACTAATACTAAATTATATACAGTAACCATATTTATTAAATTCTTAATATACTCAATGAGCTTTTAAGGTTATAATACAAACACTTCTATGACATAAATGAAACCTGTACAAATTAAAACCTTTCATTCTTACATCGATATTCTTACTTATGAACTCATCTCAATACAGATAATGATATCATCATTTAGATAATATTTTTCTTAGAATTTCTATGCCAATTCCTCTGAATTTTAATCATATGCATCCATTCACAATTAAACTCAAGATGACAAAACAATAACATCATAATATACCAAGATTAGAAATATGTATCATAAGCACCATGGTGCTAACCATCCATCCATACAATCAATATACATCATCAAATATATACAATCAGAGTACTAGATGCTAATACAAATAATACAAGATACATCATCATTTACCCTAGCATCTAACCCCAAAGTCATCGGATCTCCTGTCCGGCATAAAATGGTGATGGTGGTAAAGATAGTAGCAGCAACATAAGTCCTGGCCCAACCCTCAGCAAAAATACTAGCTCAGTGGCTCAAAAATAAATCTCTAGGTAGTAGGCTCGAAGGGTGTATAATGGTCATAGACAAAAAGACCAAAATGATGCATCCACAAGACTGCATCACACCCATGTGAGGGCGACCTCAACATCCAAAGAGGTGGCATAAGTGATGCGGAAAATAGAATAGACGCTATCCTCATTCTCCTCCCGCACGGATGAGACTCGTGCATCAGCTCCTATGGGCACAACAGTAACCTTAAACACCAGCTCGGCATCCGCATCGTGGCACACAACATACCGTACCTAGGTCTCCACAGGCATAACCTCATAGACCATGGATGTCCACTGTACTGCCATAGATGCTAGGCTATCTCTAAGCTGTGAAAAGCATTTTAAAAGCGGTGGTGAGTAATTTTGAAAGAAATTACCAAATGAGCAGCTAGTATAATTTTTAAAACAAAAGCATTTGCCTCAAAACATGCTAAATATCAAATGCAGCAATTATATTTAAAAACTGATAAATATTTCAAGCACACTGCTTTGTCAAAATAAATCATTTTATATCAAACCTTCATTTCTCAAACATTTGGCAAAGTATTCCCATTACATGAGAGTTGACTTAAATACTTTTAATAATAAAACGAATCCCAACAATTTCAGAACATAAAATTTCTCTTTCTAAATAAAGCTCAAGGCATTTCAAATCATTAAAATAATTCCTTGATTTTCTTTAAAAGTTTACCAATAACCATTTACACAATTTGGGGTTCAGAAAGCCTACTTTCAACAAAATATAGGGAATCCACAATTTTCCCCAAAATTCACAAATTTCAAATAATGACAATCTTTGTTTCATAAAAATAAATAATGTGAATAAAGTTTCATAAATTATGAGTCGTCACAAGCAAATACATGCTTTGGTTCATTATGAATTTTCTCATATCAATTACAATTAGAGTTGAGAGTTTTGCTCATTTCAAAATACATCATTATTATTGTTCACATTATCTCAAATGATAATTCAAATCATTATCTCACAATAGATAATTCCCAGCCATTCCCTGAAGGAAACAACAATATACAACATCTCTCATTCTCACATATCATTTCAACTTTCTTTCCATGGCTTACACTAGCCAAATCACATATTCATTTCAATATCATTGTATGCATACATATAAACTATAAGAATTCGCCCCAAAGGTACCTCTGAATCCCTACGCTGTCCCAAAGACAGTTATCAATCGAGTGGCCAGCTCATTATTCCCAACTCATCCCATATACATATACACATAAACTCTCATATATAATTACATTTTCATTATCAGTTATTTACAATGATTTAGTCCATTTGTCTGAGACTTCACAACATACAGTAATTTAGGTATCTTTAATTCATTAATACGAGTTTATCGATAATCAACCAGAATTATCAAAACTAAAGAATTAATCTCGGTTTCAGATGTTTCCAACATTCTAGAACATTATTCTACGATTCGGTTTATCGGTGTGCTTTAATCAAAGCATAAACTGTCATAATCGGATGCTTTACAAGTCAAGGAGGTGCGAGCACAGTGTCGAGGCGCCGACTTCCCGATCGGAGGCTCCGACTGCGCGCCACGGAGGTGCCGATAACCGGCAGAGGCACCGCCCTCTCAGGCGGAGGCACCGCCCTCTCACCTTTCCGAAGGCATTCCGACTTCCCATCACAAAGGCGTCGTCATCATGGGCGGAGGCGCCGTCCAGCATCTCGGAGACGTCGTGTGAGATCCCACATCGGATGGAAGTAGGTAGTTGGCATGCCTTATATGGGTGCAATGCCCCTTCCTTCACGAGGCGCCTTTTGAGGATAAAACCGTGAGGGCCGTTGCCTGGGGCCGGTGCCAAAGCGGACAATACCTCGTGGGCTGAGTGATCTTGGGCTGTTACAAATGGTATCAGAGCCGAATCCTCGGGTTCGGTGTGCCAGCGTGGACGCTAGGCCCTAAGGGGGGTGGATTGTGAGATCCCACATCGGATGGAAGTGGGTAGTTGGCATGCATTATATGGGTGCAATGCCCCTTCCTTCACGAGGCGCCTTTTGAGGACAAAACCGTGAGGGCCGTTGCCTGGGGCTGGTGCCAAAGCGGACAATACCTCGTGGGCCGAGTGATCTTGGGCTGTTACACGCCGCCCACCATAGCGGAGGTGCCACCCACCATGTCAGAGGCGCCGCCCTTTGGCCATCTCGGTCGACTTGACAGCAGCAGCAACTTCGACAAAAACTTAATTTTACACAAATTTAGGCATGCTAGAAGTTCATACACTAGTTGTAAACTGAAATGAAGCTTATAGACAACTTAAAAACATCAAAAGCAAGCCTAAATCTACAAATTTAGCCATCAAAATACCCAATTTTCAGAATTGAAGCTTTATAAAAATAAAACACATAAACTTCAATTAAACCACCACTCACTGATTTCTCCAACCGAAATCGTTCTTAGCTTGATGAATTCGAATTCTCCTTTCAATTCCAGACCACTAGCCTCTCTCTCTTGCTTCTGCCATGCTCTCCTTCATCTTCCCCCTTTTCTTCTTCTTCCTCCCATGTTTCTTACTGTTCATCCCCAACAACTCTTATTTTTACCTCTTTGGTCCTTTTTCTTTTCTTTCTTTCCTTCTCAATTTATTCACTTCTATTTGTTACACTTTAATCCTTTCAATTACATCCTTTTCACTCTATTCAAAATAATTAAACTTCATTCCTAATATTTATTTCCTTCATTTCTCAAAAATAATATTAACTCAAATGATAAAATAATACATTTCCAAATAATACTAATTAACTCCAATCATCATCATTAATTAACTAAAATAATAAAATCCTCAATTGTTATTAATAAACAGTAATCCAGTTCTAGGACACGGATGTTACACTATAACACAGTCCCTAGCATGGAACAACTAATGTATGCTAATGTTATAAGGCCTATTCAGGCACTGCAAGCTCAGCCAAGCATCCAAAACATGGCCAACAACCAACTTGCAATGGTTACATAGTTGCAAGCAATGTAGGCATGGGCAGTTAAATGCAATATTAACCTGTCACTACCTGCAAACACAAACTTGATGGCACAACTAATTCCACTTATGCAGTCAATGCAATATTTATCAATTAGAATTTTTTTCCATTCGTTTAATTTATTTTTATCATATAAAATTAATTATAAGTATAATAAATACAATTTTATTGTAGTAAGTCATTTGCTAGATATGTGTATAATAAGGAACATTACGTGTTACTAATTGTATCTAAATTTCAAAATTTATTTGGCAGACACTAATACAAAAGAAATTATGGTTTGGTAGTTTCAAATGAATCTAGTTATTATACTAAAAAAGGTCTAATAACCATCATGTAGCCTTCTCTACATATAGTAGTTCTGCAAATAAAAAATCAATCAAAAATTTAGTAAGAAATGGGTCAGAATTCAGCCTCACCATTTTGCTCAGCTGGGTTATCATGATACGATTGTGCAACAATGAAACATGCACAAAAATTCCTTAGTAAAATCTTTACAATGCTTAGTAACAACTTCACTAATCTTTGATGGGGCATTCCTATTCACCTAAAGAAGTTCATTATGTCTTCGCACATGTTCATCAACCTGTCGAACAAAAGTTTACATATCAATCCATAACAATATCATTCATTCAAGAAAAAAGAACAAATATTGAATTTCAACATTTTACCTTTTTCAGCTTTCTAGCAAACCTTGGTAACTTGTTCTTCATCCGAGGATCTTTTCCACTATCAGCTTGTTCTTCACAGCTTATCAAAATGAGGCCGAAGATTATCCCATTCTCTACTAAAAGCAAGTAATATTCTCCAATCAATTGGTGTTTTTTTTTATCAACCATGAGCACCCCAATCAGCTTATCATATACTCAAATAAGCACCTGAATAAAATTTACTCAAATACACTCCCATTCATTAACCATTAATGGCTAAAATTCATCTATTAAAGGCTAAGAACCTATTTGAATGAGTAATTAGAGGCTCAATAACTAATAGTTAAAAAACCCGATTTTGGAGCCCATAACTATGATCTAGAACAACGAATTGTTGTATTTTAACATGTTCCAACAGCTGCATTAACAAACAACTGATTTCCAAATATTTATCCAGAGTGACTAATAACAACCCAAATGGGAAAAATAATTGAAATTGGATTCACATGCTGGAGATTCATATAAATTGCAAAAAATCTAGACTTCTTGAACACAAACATCCCACACATATGTTTTACTTCATAAGATTATCATCACCTATCCACTTCACCCATGTTGCAAGGCATTTTATTTTTTGTTGAATTATTTTATATAATAAAATATGCTTTAAAAGAAATTAAAGAACAGAATTAATTAAATCCACATTACATGCATTTGATTCATTTCATATGTAACTATAGCAAAAGCATAAATTTGACAGAAAATAATGAGTTTCATATGCACAATCATGTAAAATAAGAATTATCAAGAAAGAAAGATTATGAATACCTCTCTCTTTGATGTCGGAAGCGTATTATCCTGATACAATGTTTCTGCTACAGGTTCTTAATTCTTATTGCTCATTCGATAATAAAATTGCACGATATCCCAAAAAAAAAAATCAGCATCAGAACTAAATTGGAAAAGAAATTGCAATAAAAAGGCATTAAGTAAATTGACAAAGGCATTATCTGTTACTCACATCTCAATAAGTGGTTTTATTTCTGGCACATTCGCCATAGTAGCGAGAGTCAACTTCAATAGCCACATATCTGCACAAAGCATAGGCCTAAAGAGACAAAATAAAAAAAAAAACATAAACAACATAACTAAAAAAATATTCCCAAGAGACTCAACTCATTCAATCAGAGAAAAGCAATTATACCTCAAGCAAAGGATGCAACCACTCTTTGCACTTATTAGTGCAATGCAAGAAAACAATAGTAGGCTTTCTTTCTTTGCTATCATCCTTCATGCTTAAAATTAGCAAAGGAAAATGCCCTTGCTCTCTTGCCTATTAATTAATCAATTAAAATTAATAAAATCAATTCAATTTATCTAATAGAATGGCACTATCATACAAAACCACAATCATAATCAATTTATAACAATTGAATCATGTTGAAGTAAAACCTTAAAATGCTTCACCTCTACCTTTGGACGCGACTCCATCACTTGCAAAAACCAAAAAGAAAAATTAATTACTAATGATTTTCATGTCATCATCACCTGCATACAACAATTGAAATCCAAACAGCTATATATGATGCTTGATTATTAATGATTTTCACAATCAACACAGATGCATTCAAAGACACACTAAATTTCAGCAAGAAAGTGAATATAAATTTCTATACTTCAATTGTAAAATATAATTGCTTATATATATAAAAATTGAGTTGTAAAAAGTGGTCTTTTAAATTACAAATACACATAATTGATATGAACCACCTCTTCGAGCATCATCCTCACTAACTCTTTGAGAATCATCCTGTTGGGGTGGAGAGTATCATCATCTCTTCATATTGGTCCCATATCAAAATCGTGTCGCTTCGACCTGTGCTTCATTTTTGCTCTTAACTTGTAATTCTGTCATCGACAATATGCGTTTGGTGGTAGATAGGGTTTTACTGAGTGGGTTTCCTCACGAATTTATTTTTCCTTTAAAGCAGAATCAGGCATTACTCAAAACAAATTCAAGTTTTAATGAATAAGAAAAACAAACTGAAGAGAAGAAGGAGAAAACGCAAGCCTAGAAGCAAATAAGAAGTAAAACCGTGAAAGGCAAAAAAGGAAGGAAAAAAGAAATTGTGAGAAGCTGGAAGCAGATAGAGCCACGTGTCAGCACATGGTGGAGTTCTTCTCTCTGCTTCAGCTTTAATACATATACTAGACAAATGCTCGCATAACAGTTTGTTTGAATTAATTGAAGTTCTTCATTTTTATTTTTATTGTTGAAATAGATAAGTGTTCATAAAAATTTCGAGAGCATTCAATGTAATCGTTTTATTCTTCTATATCACAGAAATTGTGAAGTGATATGAATTGCACAATCACAATAACAGTAGTCAAGAGAGTACTAACAACGAACACAACTTTTGGTAGATGTTGTTAGAAATGGAGTTCACGGTCATAGTCAGAGATCAAAGTCACCATATTGATCGTATCTCAAAATATGTAAAGTTTACTTTGAAGTCATCTAAATATTTTGTGCCAAGTAACACTTGAGTTTTTAGAGAAAAGGCACAAACTCCAAGGAATCCTGATCAACATGATTTTTTAAACTGAAGAAGACCAATATTTCTTTCATTGTTGTTTCATTTTTCCCTTTGGTTGGATGTAACATATGAAAGATGAAGGACATAATAATGATTATGCAAACACAGAATGACTTAAAGAACATCCAGACACTTTAAGCCATTTGAGAAGCAAGCCAATTGTATAAAATTTCTACGAGATCTTGGCAGTTTGATATTCATGTATATTGCTTTAAGCAGGAAAAAACAAACCTCAAAGCTGTGCTGAAAAATACTACAACTCCAATAACATCAAAATGGCTAAACAACGCTCTGTTTATTCCGCATAATAGCTGGTATCTCAGGTTTGCGTAGAGTCCAAGAAAAGCACCAGATCCACGTGCATATGACTATGCAGAAGGATTCATTCTTCCTTTAGAAAAAAAAAGAAAAAAAGAATATATTTCTATAAGAATACACATACAGAAATGGAAGATTTGACTAAGGGAGGGTTTCCTATTTGCCTACCTATCTTTCTTTCTGGCTAACAAATTTGATAATTGACCTTGTATTGCCCTCACACTTAATCCAACCACATACAACTCTGCAGCCTCGTAGAAGAATGAGTGGACTCTCTTTTGCAAGTCAAATTCTCTAAGTGGATAACTCTTTTCAAATATATTGTTTGGAAGCTTCTGCAATGTATTTAGCAAATCATACCGAATGTGTTTCCATATAAATGGCAAGGAGCAAGCGACCAAACAACAATAGCATTACAGGCTGTGCTGTGAGCACATTTACAAGAGCCAGATCCCATTCCTGTTTTATCCTGTAATAGCAGTAAAACATTAAGTTTCAGTTCTGCATTATATGATACATTAAAGTAGTTCCTTAACTGATATAAAGGAGAAAACAACTACTTATCCTTGCGATTTTTCAACTCCCACCAAACAGAGCAACCAATTGTAGCAGCCTGCTCTAAAAGTAGCCTATATAAGAAGGCAGGATCTACAAGCATCCTATATAAGCGGATTACTCAATTAATCCTAAATTTGGACTCCCAATTGCATTGATTAGACATTCATAAAAAAATCCTGCATCAGTCTATCATGTTATTATCAAGAATAATGTTGAGGCCAGCCTTTTTATATAGCCCCAAAATCAAAATCCTCCTACATGGGACTAATCCAAAATCAAAGATGTTGATAAAATTGAATTCATGTCTGATTTTTTAAGAATTGTTTTTATTTTAATGGAAGTGTTTATTCACACAACAAATCAAGATCTGCCACTGTCAATATCCAAAATAACGAAAGAAGAAGTTTTTTTGTCTAATGATCTCTCTTCTTCATTGTTACCAATCTCTTCCTCATGGTTCATTATCCAAATTAAAATAAATTAAGCCATTTGAATCACAATTACAACACAATAAAAATGCTCTTTTTTTTTTTGCAAAATAAAAAAGACCAAGTGAATCCACCCACACATGAAATCATTAAACAAAACCAAGACAAACTCACCTGCTAATCCATTTGAAACAACTTTGGCATGAAGGTTAATGGATTAATGGATTTCAAAATCTTAAATTAGCGGTTACATTTACTTGCATTTGCATCGTAAAAATTGGAATGGGATTATACAAATTTAAGAATGTTAGGGAAGAGAAAATTCATTCCCAAAATAAGCTTTCTTAACCTGATGGCACTTCCTCCTAACTGTGACTCCCACTTGATGGTAAAAATATTGGTAACAGATAAAAAAGAGGTGATTTCAATTTTGAAATTACAAAGCAAGAAAAGAGAAGACAAATAAGTGAGGAAAGAGCAATCAAAAAAGAAAAGACTGAGTTAGGAGAGAGCAAAAACGATAAAAATGGTTTAATTTAAGCTTAAGAGATGAGAGAGATGAAAGACTGGCCCTTTTGTTTATCCAAACAAATGTAATGGTTATAAGAAAGAGGCACACTGAAAGGCTGAAGAGAACGCTGTATGTGGTAGAAAAATGGTGAAAGGAGAGAGTGCCAGGTGTCGCAGATATAGAATATCAACATGAAGTGCACGTCTTTATAATAAATATGGGTATGTTGGGAAAATTCCCAAATTAAATAAAATTCTATAACCCAATCTCATGTCAAATCAATTAAGAAATCAATATATTATAGCGGAAGCGTACCTGAATCCATAGTGCAATCCTTAATCCTTGATCCTTGTGCGGCTGGCCTTCTAGGTCAGTACGTTTTCTTAGAGAATACCTTTAGGTTTTTCTCTGTGTGTTCTGTCTATTGATGAGATATAGAAAGAATCAGAATAAACTCATTGTAGTATGACCTAGGGACCATAACTACTTATATAGATAACAATCCTGTTATCTTTTGGTTTCTATTTTAGTCCATCATTAAAATAGAATTACCTAGTAGTCTCTACACATTAAAGGCCCATACCCTTTAGATACATTAAAGCCCAAATTTATCCAAACTCAATTGATCACTTTTATATGGGCTTAACCTATATGACAGTTCACAATACATAATTATTTACATATAAGCCCAATGTTGGATTAAAGATCCAACAAATACTTCATTAATTTTTGTGTTTTATTACTTTCTTAAATTTTTTCAAATTTCAAAAGCCTTAAGCATGAGATTGATTATTCTAAAATCTTCAAAGAAACATGTTAGAATTCTGTGTCACTAAATTCTTGAAATTGGTTATAATTATACTGAATTCCATCTCATTTAATTGGGTTTGTAAATAAATTTCCACACTTTTTAAGACTTTTTATTATAAGAAAATATCCTTAATTTATAAAAGAACAATGTTATAAAATTATAATATCAGATTTTGAACTTCAAATCTATTTATTCATTTTATAAATAAATTTTATGATAATTATTTATCTCACGAAATGTGAGAAAATGAATTCTAATTTATCTATACATAAAAGAAATTAATAGATCTAAACCAAATATGATGTATAATATATTACTTCCAATTATTAATTAATGACAATACACCTGAAATAAAAATGTTACCGGATGACAGACGAATCCCATCCACTCAAATTAGCAACTTCCTTCAAAGCATCTCTCCAAATGTGCACCTCATCTTTGGTCACTTTCGAAGACTCTTCATGTTCTGCAAATGCAGCTCCAAAGCTACCAGTCTGGTTACGAATATGGGATGGATCAACTCGGTAAAACACTGGTATAATTATTTGGCCATTGTTTCTCCTGCAATCAAGAATCTTTACAAGTTCCCTCAAACACCATTTGGAAGAAGCATAGTTTTCAGAGAGAACAACAACTGGGATTTTGGACTGTTCAATTGCTTCCAAAAGTGATGGTGAAATCTCTTCTCCTCTCACAAGTCTGTTGTCAATGAAAGTTAAAATTTTCTTTTGATTTAAGGAAGTATAGAGGTGGCTAGTAAAATAATCACGAGTGTCTTCCCCTCTGAAGCTAAGGAAAACATCATATTTTCTTCGTTGGGAGTTGGTGGGTTGTGGGAATTGATGAGATGAAGAATTTGCTAAAGAAGAAGAAGATTGATTCATAGTAAAAAATTAGAAAAAAACAGATCTCTACTTCAGATTAAAAAGCGGAGTTTCTACGGCTTTAGCTTCCAAACAAGTTGGTGTTGGAGTTGGTGTTTGAAGAAGCAGCAAATTTTCTTGCTGATTCCCCACAAAGATTCCAATGAATGCAAAAGAAAAAGAAGAAGATTAATTCATAGTAAAAATTTAGAAAAAAACTGATAGTTGATTGGATTTAGTAAGCTCCTCCATGTTAAGTTCTAAGGAAAATTCTTGACTTTTTGGGATGCAACGTGCTCAATTATTATTAGACTAAATAAGACATTTAAAATGCTTATCGTACATTTAAGGTAAGAATATATCCATAATTAATTAGTTTCAAGAAAGTTCTGTGTAAGCAAGTAGACAAAAAATTGAAATTAGAAGGAAAATAACATATTAATTATCAATTAAGCCGTCCATTTTATTTTTTATCTGCTAATTAAAAACAACCCGTCGCACACAAGAAGTCTTTTTTTTTTTTCTCTTGTCAATTAATAAAAATAAGTATTAAAAAAGACAATCACCAAAGACTTAGCAAGTCAATATCCATCCATAGTCGCCTGGAATAAAATTTTTACGAAAGTTGGTCAGCAAATGAATTAAAAAAAAAAAAAGGTTCACATCAAATTTGCACTGTCCACCACTCTTGGCCAATTATTTTCTTTGAAGAATTAATTTTTTTTTAAAATCAAATTGACATCACGAATAAATATAATTTTTTTTTATTAAATGGTCAATAATCCAGAGCCACATAAGATGTAGACATTTGCTTTTTTGTGCATTTTTTGTAAGTATAAAGGTAGTTAACTAATGCTGTGGGGAGGGGAGTTCGACTCCCCTCTCCTCCCACTTTGATAAGTGGTTCCAAGTCAAAATTTCTTGTCGTGTGGGGTTTAACACCGACAGTCCATGGTAGTAGAGCGGAGTTTAACCATCCCTCCCCCCGCTCTTCCGGGAGCCTCTAGGGCTTTAACCTGACAAAAAAAAAAAAAAAATAGTTAACTAATTGTTAATATTAGCCAAATGCATAGTTTCACCCCTGAAATTTACATGATTAACCTTTGGTACCTCTTAACTTTTATTATTTTCTATTCAGCCCCTTAAACTTTTATTTTAAACCTATTTAATCCTTCTGATACATAAAATTGTCATATATTATAAATCAGTGTTGATATGAACAAAAAAAGAACTTATTTGGACTAAAATTATGTTTAATGAAAAGATAATATAATTAAAAGTAAAATTTTCCTAACTTTTTTTATATTAATTTCTAATTCTATTATTGTTTTTAAAGCTAAGTTTTATGTTGAAAATCATTTTAAATCAAATTTTTATCAGTTTTGATATTGTATGAGTTAAATAGAGTTAAAAAAAATACAAATTAGATAGTGAAACAGGTTTAAAATAAAAATTTAAAAGGTGAACAAATTAATAAAAGTTAAAGAGTGTCAAAGTTAATCATGCAAAGTTCATAGGTGAAACTATACATTTAACCGTTAATATTTGTAATATATATACACGCATAACACTTCACAGTTTTGCAAGCAATTAAACCCCTAAAATCTCCACAATCTTAACAATTCAATCCAACTTGATCATTTCATGAACCCAATACACAGAATCATCACAATCTGTCTGAAAAGGGCTTTATAGCTAATCAAATTTCTCTTTGGTCCCAATTGATAATGAAGTTGTGGTAGTGGTGGTGGTGGTGATGGATGGACCTTGCAAGGAATGAAATTGAAAAATGCACGATAAGTGCAATGTTTAAGGTGCAAGAAGAAAGCGAAATATCTCATGCCATGACCTCTGCTCAGGAAGATCGTGAATACAATGTTTAAGGGCAATGTTTAACGTGAAGAGCGGTGACAAAGCCGATGAAGCAGAGGCTCATAACAAAGAACTACAATAGGAGAGACTTGAGTCCCGGAGCATCGTCGGTGAAGAATCCGATTCCACCTGAGAAGGTGGTGGATGCTGCGGCAGCAGAGGATCCAACTCGGCGACTAAATATGCCAGCTGTGGCAGCGGCGGAGCTGCATGGAGCTATGACGCCCAGAGGGGAAGTGGCGGAGGAGGCGGTTTGTGACTGGAGAAAAGAAAAAAAAAAAAGCAAATAAATAAGAGTGATCAACATTTTAATTGATCATTCCGAAAATATATACTGCCACACAACCATATTAATCTATCAATACTGTTGGTATAAATTATAGCTGAAAATTGAGGTTTTAAAGCTAGTGTCAGCAACTTACGATTATAGAAGCATCATCTTGTAGCAGATGAACCCCGCATTTTTTCACCTTGCAATGCTTTAAGATTTCAGGAATATTCACATTATCTACAGACTCTGTATATAGACAGAATTGAAATGAAGATAGAGCGGCGGAATATTTTTTGAACAGGTTGTCACTCTGGTACACAATGAGCACATGATCTGAAGGCAGAATATAGTTTGGACAAGAATAACTCCAAAAGCGGTTATGTACTTTACCACTATTATCAGGGTCTACAGGATTCATCTTGAAACCAAAATCATATAAATCAGTATAATATAACTCCTTGGGAGGTTTCCTAAATTCATAGATGATGCAGAAAACCACTCCCTTGAACTGATTCCAATTTAAAGGAAACTGTATGGTTATGGAAGATCCCGTACTTTGATGGGTGAACCATCCTGGAACTTCACTTCCAGGATATAATAGAGAACCATTAAACTGCAACACAAAATCAAATATTTAGCAAGAAAGAAAATATATAAGAAAATTATGGTTAGCTTAATGGACTTACATTCTGAGTTATGAACTGAGCCTCTGCCTCAAGTCCCTTGTGATCCAATCTCAAGCAATTTGCAAATTCTGCAAAGGTAAGATTGCAACATTTTCTGAAGTTGCGTGATATGGTTTGCAGTGATATGCAGTCGTTTACCTCTAGAATTCCTAAAGATGATGGAAGCTCCGGCAAGCAACTAAGACTCTCACATCCGTTCAAGCACAATTCCCTGAGTTGCGGAAGTCTGTGGATAGAGCTCGGAAGGCTTTCAAGATATCTGCAATCGCTGAGCTGCAAAAGTTGAAGGCAACTAAGATGCTCAATGGATGAGGGTAATTCTTGAATACCTGCACTTCGTAAAATAAGGTTTACCAAGGATTTTAGATTGTAAATGCTGTCTGGAAGCCTCCTAATATTTCTGCAGTCACTCAAAACCAAATTGACTAGATTCATAGGCTCCAGAATTTCTGGAAAATTCTCAAGTTCTGAACATTTCCGTAAAGAAAACGTCTGAAGAGATTTCAATTTAAAGAAGTTGCACGGCGAAGACACTTTTCTACGATTTGTTACAAATAAACGAGAAACTGTTGAGAGAAGCAGCATTGATTCTGGCACTTGTGTGATTGCAGCATAATCTAAAGACAATTCTTCCTTATTTGGACACTTAAGAACCTTCAAAGCTTTAGATTCGATTCTCTTCAGTTTTTGACAACCCTCAAGATAGAATAATTGTAGTTTGTGAAGATATTGAATGGATGTGTGAACCTCAACTAAACTTATACAGCCATTCAATTTGATGGTCTGAATTTTTATAGCCTTTGACAGATCAGGAATTTCAGCCAAATATTTGGATTCTGAGAGATCAATCTCTATTAAATTGACAAGATTCTGTCATGAACACAAGAAAAAAAAGCATCAATTTCATGCATGTTTCAGGTGAAGATAGTGCAAAGTTAAATATGGAAGCAACTACTATTAGAGCTATAAATATATAAATAACTAAATACCTGTACTCCATCCCAAAGCTTTTTAACTTTGCTGCCTCGCAGCCGAAGCACAACCAGACTTTCTGGAAAGAACTTTGATGGTATTGACTTTAAAGGAAATTTAGTCCAGTGGAGATAACTCAATTTCTCAGGAAGAGATCGAAGCCCTTGATGTGAAAGGTGCAATTTTTCTTCTCCATATCTACAGAAGCGCTCGTTGGGCCAATAGAACTCGATAAATTTAAGATTAAACATTTCTGAAAACACGTCAGGTTCTAAGTGAATCTCTCTTGCCATAGACATGTCCAATGATATTCCTTCAATTGATCCATATCCCTAACAATTGATAGTACAATATGTATTCAATATTATTGTATCAGTTAAAAACATAATGAATTAAGAAGAGCTCACCTTGTTTTCCATCAATGCATCGCTGAGATGCATAGGATTGATCAACAACCTGTTACGATTTTCAGGTCGTGTAGATTCATCATCTGCAATTTTTCTACCCATTTCTTGCAATAGATCGTGCATCTCCAATTTATTGCTAGAGGTAACCATAATGAGAGATTTATCAATAAGGGTAGTAATAGGAAAATGCACAGTAGTATCAAAGGCGACATCCAGAATTTTGGTCACCTGCTCACGACTTTGTCCTCTGAAAAAACATGCAATGTCAAGAAATACTCTTTTCTCTGTACAACCCAGTCCATCATAACTTGTTTTTAAAACATCATGAATTTCAGGGTCGGGGTTATTGCCTAATCTTTCCAACATGCTCTTCCAGTCTTCATCACTTCTATGAAACAATGCAGAACCCAAAACTCTGAGAGCCAATGGATTGCCTTTGGCGTAACTTACCACCTTTTTTGCTTGCAATATATGATCACTTGGAGGACAATCTTGATTGAAGGCATTCATGCTAAAAAGCTGAAGAGCTTCAGGATCATTCAGTTCCTGCATCGTACAAATCTTATCACCAGCAATGTTAATGAGAACTTGCTTATT